>ML809738.1:0-65049 GCA_009831015.1 Picea engelmannii | reverse complement strand
AAAATTGTGACCAAAATAAATTACAAACCAGGGAAAACTAAGAAGTTGGATATCTCGATTTTTTGCAACAACATAGACATATATGTTTTGTCTGCAATATGCCTGATGTATATTTCATAATTCAAGTGCAACACCAACTGTATGGTGACCAGAGCAGTATGTGTACAAACCAGGGAAAACTAAGAAGTTGGATAATTTGGTTTTCTGCAACAAGCTACACATATATGCTTTGAAACATAGAAATATGACTTTGCAATATGTTTGATGTATATCTCATAATTCAAGTGCAACACCAATTGTATCGTGATCAGACCAATATGTGTCTAAGATAAACATGTTGTATTGAGGAATGGGCACATTTGACCATACATGGTCAATAAGTGTGTTTTGTACATGACTTGTGTTGTTGAAAAGAAAGAGGAGACTGTATTTGCACATGTAGTTTTCCAATTCTTTTGTTCTGACATTATTTTGTAGCATGTCATTATTGTAGTCTCCTACAAGCACAATGGTTCCGTTCAGATGCAAATGGTCTAATGCATTGGAAAGAACATTTAGTATGTTGGAGAATGTTGCATGGGGAGCAACATATAGATTCAATATTGCAATTTTTGTTCCATGGAAAAATATTTTTGCAAGCACCATCTCAACATTCTTTTCTTCAAAATGTATATGCTCCAAAATTGGTACATGTTTTTTCACCAATATCATCACCCCATGTGTAATGTAACTTGATATGCAATTGTGATTTGGAAATTGTTTGTTTTGCATGCATAATGCCATGTATGTTTCCTGCAAGCATAGAATATCGGATTGCATTGTATCATAGTCATTGAGTATATCCTCCATGTGTGCATGTAAACTGCGTGTGTTAAGCAAGATAATTGATACAGATGGGTTTGTTTGTATGAATTGGTAATCATACTGCAGATGCCATTTTGTGGTAGTCCTGAGGCGTTCCATTTCAATATCCATTTTTTGTTTCACTTTGAAATTATCTTTTGTAAGAGGACTTAGTAAATATAAGGAGTTTATGCTTCTGACATGGGACAATGTTGTGTATACAAGTCCATGTATTTGAATTCCAGCAAACTGAAATGCAACACTATCAAGTGTTAGCCCTTGCGATCTGTGGACTGTATGTGCACATGCAAGTTTAATTGGAAACTGTTTTCGAATCTTTAGTCATCCTGTCTTTGCTGATGTCGATATTGACTTTGATATTCGCAAAATAAGTGTCAAATCGTTTGAAGTGTTTGAATTATATAGATAAGCAAATTTGCTTGCTTGTCGCTTGCCTATATGCGGTTCATGGAACTTAATCTAAAGGACATCGAGTTTTTCTGTTTTGGTATAGCCTTTGAGTATTCCATCTGCACCATTGACCAAGCCATCATGTGAATTATAGTTGCAAGCATATATCTTAGCCAACATTTCTAATTTCAGGACAAGCTGCAAAGGTAAAATGGTTGTATGTTCATGACGTGGCACATTTCCATGGTTGTCTTCTTCCAGGTCAATTGAATTGATGATTATATAATCGCCAGGCATGAGCGATAGCATGTACATGGTATGCATTGAAACATCCTTATTTGTGTAGAACAGGTAAGGGAATTTGGTGCAGGTCGCAAGCACGTCAAATTGATATATGTTAAGTCATCATTGTTTTGTTGTTTGTCCGCATTCTATTTAGAATTGCAATAAATGTTTCATCTGTCTGGCGCATTGTAGTATGCAATTCAAAGCATCTAATATTGTCTCTTCAAAATTCATGTGTCACTGTTTGCATGTTAACCATGGTTTGTTCAAACATCAAAGAATCTTGGATCGGCTGTGCCTGGTAAAGATCATCACAGAATATCATGTCAATGTTTCCAAAGTATTTCGTGTGGACATATTTTATGATTCTTAGTCGGTTGTCAATGGAATACAAGAAGCAACTTCCAATCAAAGATGCCTCATTTATAAAGACAAGTTGGAGTTTGTTATAAAGCTTAGACAAGGTAGCTAACATTTCCTTGCTAAGTGGAAGAAACTGTGACTTGTTAAAAGGCATTAAAAATGCAGAGTGGATCGTTGTTCCGCCTGCATTATATGCAACTTTTCCTGTGTATGCAACTATTAGGCCCTTTGGTTTCATAGGATCAGACGAATTGTTTGAATCATAGATTCGTATAAGAATTTGGAACAATGCTTTCGTTGTGAATGTCTTGCCTGTTCCTGCTCCACTTGTAAGGAACAAGTGCACATGAGTGTCCATCCTCAAGCGTTTTTTAAGGGCAATGTCCTTTAGAATTGTTTGTTGTTATCGATTCAACTGATGTCTTATTCTGTGGTATTCATTATTTTCAATAAGGAAATGATGTTTTGTGACTTGAAAACCAAGATTGATACGGTTTTCAAAGCCACATGCTTGAGCACGAGGCAAATCTGCTTGCAAGTCATAGGACTTGCAAGTAGTTCTGGTTGTTTTTCGGTTTGTGAATGTCTCATCAAGTTTTTCAAGGTTTTCTAGTTCATTAACTGTAATTTCTAGATCACTCCATGTTGGATTAACATTGTAACTAAATCTACCTTCATCGATTTGCACTAAAGTCTCAGAGGCAACATATGCATCTTCCCATGTAGGGAAGTTATGTTTTAATGTCTCTTTGTTTTCATCGAATAGTTTTTCTTTACAATTGTTTTCATAGTCATAATGTTTATTGTATTTGACAAACCGTATCACAGAGGTTTTTTTTTTCTTTTTGATATGGGCGCACCATTTTTTTTTGTAATGTGATACGAATTCTGCTAAGAAGATATGCTTAATAGGAGATGGACGCTAGAGGTAATAATCAATAATAAAGCGACATATCACGTCTTTTGAATTGTCAGGCTCGTGTTCTAGCAAACATGGTGGTTTAAGAACAAATGTGTGTTTCTCAAGTGGAGATGTGTTTATGAAGACACATTTTCTTGAACTACAATTGAGGGGTAGTGAAAGTGAAATGTGGACTGCTTGCTGAGCAAACATTTGTTGAATATTAAGCAATGTATTTCCAAGTGTACATATCATTTGTATGGCATCAATATGACTTCTTTCATGTTCTTTGCGGATTCTTCTAAATGCACTTGTCATAGATTTGTCAACCTTTGTCATATACGAGGTACAGTACGATGCTGCAACATATGCATTGAGGACGTACTGGGCATCTGTATTTGCATTCCACATAACTGGCATGTCCTTGAAGAAACTGTTGTTCCAGATATGTGAAAGTTTTCGTTTAAGGAAAACTGTTGGTTATTTAAGCATACATTGTATGGCTTGGATGTACTCATCTTCGAATAGATTTAGATCTGTCAAGAAGTCATCGAAGCTCATAAACTCGTCAAACTCTCCTTGTTCTAGAAATGTGAACAAGCATTTAGATTTCTCAATGACAACATTGTCCTCTAAACTAAGTGGCTCTATGATTCTTGTTGCTCTCATTGGTGGCACGGGGAAATTGTATCTGCAATGCAAGTTTTTTTCGTTTTCTACAACCTTTTGTATGTTAATGTCTATGAACTTTGGCAAGTTCTGGATCCAAATGATCTGTGTTGCATGTTATGTATTTGTCAATAAACTGCTCGATTTGTGAATTGTTGTCAGCTCCATAAACTGGTGCACCCTCTATCCACAACAATGCGTGGTCATGTTCATTCCCCCTATTCTAGAATTCAGTCACAAAAAAATAGTTCGAAATTTTTCCGAAAAACATTTCATCGTGGCATATCAATTGTCTCAAAGCATTTATTCTATGTCTCTAGTAGCGAGTACATGTCATTGGGTCTTTTCTTATGAGGTAGTCAATGCATTATTTTCCAGTGTATCGGTTTGTTTTTTACGTTTCCTGTTCTTATGCAAGTCAAATACTGCAGCCACCAATGGATCCCAACAATGCTCTGCACTTGTAAATGTGATGAAAAATGTTGGCAGGCCCAATTGTCGGAGCATTGCAAAAATAGTTTTCTTGTTTTGTTGCAAATAGTTAGGAGAGATGCAAATGTTTTTGAAATCTATGTATCAAATATCAGATTTCAAGATTTTTTCTAGGTTTACTTTGTACTTGACATCCTTGGCCAAAAAATTTCTTCCTTGTAACTGGCCTTTTCTTATTCAAACCCACATGCAAGACAACACTTGCTCTATTATTATGCACATTGTTTTGAAAAACAAATTCGTTATGTGACATGAGAAGTCACTGTTTGAATGTAGCAGCTCCCATCAAACTATTTTATGGTAACTGAATCGTTCTGTAATGTCAGTGGGACATGGATCTCCATAGAAGAGTGTTGAGAAGTTCATTTCCTCAGTAAATTTGTCCTTGAATATTCCAAGTGGACGTTGCCCCTCAGCAGGTCCAATTTTGACAATCTTGTCTTGCAAGTCACGAATGCACTGTGAATCAGTGAATCCATGCACCAATGTCTCAGCAGGCATTTCATTATCCGATTCATCACTTGTATCAAATTCACTAGTAGTTTCGAGAGTCTGTGCAAAATTGTCATCCTCTTCTCCAAGAGCATTGTTCCAGTTCTCATTTATACAAATGTTCTGTGCTTTGTACAAGGCCCTGGAATATAATTTTTTTAATGCTTTCATAACAACATGCACACGTATTTTGCCTATATGATACACATTTTTGTATTGCAAGCGTCTTTTGAGAGCCACAACAATTGTCATTGTATCGCTAATGAATTGTGGCAAGGCTTTTTTCCCAACATCTAGTTGAACAGACACATTAATAATTGATATTGTTAAGCCCATATGGGATTGTTTATAGCCCCAGGTCCCGATTTGTGCAAATGCAATTCATAGAGACACAAGTCTCTCTTCAAGTTCTGTAAATGCACTTACATCTAGTAGTGGTGTATTACATCTTATTTGGTCAGGGGTTGCAAATTGTGGCAGTTTTCCATTTTCAAGCGATCGTTTGCATGGAAGACAAATTTTTCCACTGGAAAATGTTTTATCATGTATTGTCAAGCAGAGGTATTCTGCTTCCAAATCAAGCATGAAAAACTTACTGTTTTTTGCGAAATTCAATTGATTGCAAATTGCACATGCAATGGAAGGAGTGTCTTTGATTTGTTTTATGTAGGTCTGTATTGCATCTTTCTTCCGTAGGGAAGTATGGGTAGAAAGTGTTTGTTGGTTTTCATTGGTAGTAGTGCACGTTGTTGCTTCTAGCCCAGGAAATGCGATTTTTTCCTCTCGGACAGTTGCATGACTATTGTGGGATATGCGACCATACCTGTTTCTGTTGTGTTGTGAATGAACATTTTTTTATAGATTGTGATATGTCAGTTTCTCTCTAGAAGGAAGCGTAGCAATGTATTTTTTTCTTTCGCGTATGACCTTTTTCAAGTTGTGATAACTTAGTCTACATTTCTTGTTCAAGGCCAGGATGACCTCATGGCAGGTGGGATGAATTTCACTCTGATTAAATAACATGTGACGCTTATGCACATTCGATGTGGTTTGGTTGGCATTGACAGTAGACCCTGCACCGATAGTATTTTCTATACTACCAATGTTTTTTTTTCTCTCATGTATGAACTTTTTCAAGTTATGATAACTTAGCCTACGGTTTTTGTTTAAGCTCTGTATGACCTCATCACAACTAGGTCGAATTCCATGCATGAACTTTTTCAAGTTGTGATAAATTAGTCTACGTTTTTTGTTTAAGCCACGTATGGCCTTATCACAACTGGGAGGAGTTTCATTCTCATTAAAAAACATGCCACACATATGCAGATTCGATGTGATTTGGGTGGCATGGACATTGGACCCTAAACCAGTGATATGTCCAAGCAAAGGTTGATAATAGATATGTGTCGTATCTGTTTTCAACGAGAGGATGTCAATTGTTCGATCGTAATTTAAATCAATAGACCAGGAATGGACACTGCCATCTGGCAGGGACGACCAGACCTAGATATTTAATCTGAATATGATAGATAGCCATTGCAAACAGAATCTACCACCCTCCACATTTCCTTTTTCATATGGCAGTGCCATGTTCACAAGGTATTCTTGCCAACTTCCAATTGTCGGCATATTTTCTAGGAGATATGCCGAAAGGTATTGATGCAAGCAACTAAAAGCTTGTTGGCTGCCGCCTATAATTGCATTGAAAAAGGACTGTACAGTGTAAATCTGCAACGACTGCACATCGAACTCTGTTGCTACCAAACAACAAATTACATTGAACAAACTATCTCCACAACTAGATACAACAGTTGTTGCTATCTACAAACCATGGCAGTCTATGAGATGCATAATCCGTTTCCACTGCGATTCAAGGTTTTTGCAAATGAGAGACAAGTAAAGATCAGGTCCTCCAAGATTGCACATGGACAATTTTCTATACAATTGTGGTTCATAATGACCACTGATAGGATTGGCATCATGGAACAAGATGCAATATGGATTGTTAGATGCAGTGTTGTTGACTAGTAGATATCTTGTTTTTCAATTACCATATTCTGATTGATATATTGAACCATTTAGACAACCACTGTATACAAAATGTATCTCCCCAAATTCCCCTTTCATGTGCAGGCAGAATTGGAGATGCAGAGAACCACATCTTTGAAAAATAAGTAGTGGCAGCATGTATTCCATGCCACTGCCGAAGAAAATCAGATGCCAATTCGTATTCATACGACTCCAATGCCTCAACGTCGCCATTTTTTAAACAACCCAAGAAATAATCTATCAATCCATTACGTAGGTCGGTCGAGGAATAACGGAAATGCAGTAGAACCTGAAATGCATCGAAAAGACAATCTCCTACAGTGTACGAGAATGCATCCAATCTAAAAATCCCATTGCTATGCAACACCTCGTCGATGTTGTCATGTATAATGGAGTTTGTATATATTTCATATGACTCAACATCTATTACTTGTTTCATCCCTTAAGCTGTGATTTTCAAGTTGTTTCTTAGCTATTTTTAGTTTGTATGACAACAAAGAAATGGGGAAAAAAATGATAAAACGAAAAAAAAACAAATAGAAAACTACAAGCGCGAAACTGCATACCAATCCCGGTATGGATCCTTCAACCTTCCTCTTATCAAATTCAATCCCCCCGAGTCGCCACAGTAGATGACAAGAAAACAAACCTACACTGAATAGTGAACCAAACAGAAGAAACAACTCAAATAAATAACACTATAAATTTGTTGAGCACAAAGACCGATTTGAACCTATTCATGGTGTGCTTCCTACAATCTTCTCAGAGGCAGAAGATGTTCTGCAAAATAGAAAGGACATGACAAAGGCAACAGGTGGACAAAGTTTTTGACCCGAAGAATAAAAACATTCCCTGACACTACACCCCGGCGGATGGTTCCCCCTTGTGACAACTCCAAATTCATTTTCTAAACCCCTTTGCATTGCAAGGTGCAAAACACCAAGTAGAAAAAAATGAACAACAACGAAACAATGGCAGGGAAACTTACCTGTCAACGAGGGATGACAAGAGCGCAGCCCCAAAAAATTGCAAACCGCAACAACAGGTCCAACAACTTGCAAAGTTGAAGAACAACAAACCAGTTAACAACCACGAAGAGGTCCAACTGCAACTGCAGGACTTCAACTTTGCAAAGTTGAATCAAACAACAACAAGCAGTGTGCAACGAACACACGAACAAACATCAACGACTGAACCTGTGATGCTGGTGGAAAACAATGGAATAAACATCACCATAAAAAAAATGGAATGAAACTGTATTGTAACACATCTGTGTAATAAACATTTAAGGCTGTGAGACCTGTTAGGTAAACAGTTAACACTGTCAGAACCGTCGAAGAGCGTCGCCATGTGCACACATTTAAGAAAGAATGCGGTGTGGCAGGCATGTTTACGTACGCAACAATGACAAAGACTCTCAAACAATGACAAAGACTCTCAAAGTACGCAACAATAAAGAAAAATCACACATAGTAATAATAATAATAATAACAATAGTTTAAATAGTGGGAACTATGTTAAAAAAACAAATTTGGCCGAGATGACAAAGTAATATGAAAACTGAATATCCATGTGCAATAAGACCTCAAATCTATTAGTACAAACTTTGGATATCTAAACATTTCAATACGAATAATACAAACTAAGAAAAACACAATACATAATAAAAAAACACAATACATAATAAAAATTTGGATTTGACAACATATAATTCACTAGGAATAACAAAGCTGGCAATAAGTCTTCTAGTCTATCATCAAATTAGAATTAGAATTCATCATATAATATGTTATAACATATTACATGTAATATGTTATAACATATTACATGTAATATGTTATTACATATTACACATCAAATTAGAATTAGAATGGAGAGCACAGATCTCAAAGAACAACATGGTAAAATACCTCATGAGAACACCATGCCCATGGCTGCCCACGACCAGCAAATGTGCCCCCAACTTGGCCGCAGCTTCGCATATCCTCTCCTTAGCCTCGCCAAATACAACATGGGTTTCGGCCTTCATACCATATCTATGGCAGATGTGCAAAGCTCGGTTCAATATCCTTTGGGTGGTCCTCTTCGTATCAAATTCAAGAAACTGGACCACTTTATCGCTGAGAATATACGCTGCATGCATGTAGAATATGGACTCAAAGTAAGTCCTAATACATAAATTTAAGAGGTGGAGAAATGGGGTGTATTCCCAATTTCTAAGCAGAGAAGTATGAAAATGGAAGGAAGCAAGTAATTACCAGGACCCCCAGAAACAGAGGAGGAAGTAGTCTGGACACGGACGAGTATGAAGCTATACGATTGCTGCTGCTGCTGGATTTCAGTGGTTTCAGCTACTGCCAGAACTCCAGTGGTTTCAGTTTCTGCTGGTGATTCAATTGCCAAGAGATGTTTGCAGGTCCATTCACAGGCGCACATACTCTCCTCGCTTTCGTCCACCGCAACCACAATATTATTCGCCATCTTAAATCAATCCAATTCTCTTTTCTTCTTCGATTTGGTGGACTTCACTCTTTGAGTAGTTAGTAGAAGCTATGGTTGTTTGTTTGTTCAGAGTTTGTGTAAAGAGAAGCCCTGCCGACCTACCGACCTATTCTTCCCATCGCCATCGGAATCAGCTGCCAAAACCAGCCACGGGATCTGCGCCTGCAACTGCCAAAACCCACTCCATCCATGAATCCATCCACCGAATTCTTTTAACTCTTTCAATATAATAAATTTGAATATGCCTTGGGAGTCGGGACTGTGTCAGCGTACGAGGCAGCACTCTCGAGGAGTGCAATTGCTTGTATATATATTTATCTTCGAAATGAGTTTATAAGTCGGCAATCGGTGACATTTTTACGTCGAAAGGGGTACACCTATTGACAATAGGCAGATTTAATAGGGTTTTAGTGCTTAATAAGTTTTCTATGGACATGATTAAATATGGCTGGAATATTCTTAGTAGTCACACAAAATAAATCGTTGTGATTTCAATCATTAACTTCCTAGCTATTATAAAGACATCCGTTTATGTGTTTACTTTTTTACATTTACCTAATCATATTTAAAAATTACTTTGATAGCTAACTGATTGCCACGTAAGTGATTAACAAAAATTAAAATATTAACACCAGATAAATGAAGCTCAACAGTTTATTTGTTAATCAATAATAAAATTTAATATATTCTTTTAAAGATTTTTTTCATCTTATAAGCCTTTCGGCGTTGATCAACCACAATTATGTGGCTGTGCTAGTTTTAAGTAAGTTGAAATTTCAAAACCACTTATAGTCTAATGGTATATTCTATGGTGTTTATTATTCTTTATCGGCTTTGGAAAGAAATGTGTTGGACTCCTCTAGTCTCTTTGGAGCAGGAGCGGAAAACACGTCAAATACGGCCAATAATCGAGTCACGACGCTCTGTCAAACACTCTATTGCCCTGGACGGGGGTATTAGTCCAGTTTTCACTGCTGACTCTCAGGGAGATAGAGGAACACCACTAGACACAAGGAGGGATAACTTTCCTCTGGTTCGTAGCTCATCCTGTGGTATGGGTTCTTTGAGGGGGGTCACTGAGCGTTCTGACTGTTCAGGTGAGGTCAACATCCTCCCGGGGTGTAGAGAACCAAAGTTGGGGGATAGCTCCATTGGTGAAGTTCTAGAGTCCCTAATTCCCTCTTACAAAGAGGCACTCTCACTGATACCATTACCTACCTTTCCGGGGAGGACCTTTTACAACAGACAGGAGACCGTGGGGGGTATAGGACAGTGGGATCCTTCGGGGGAGACATCTAGGAAGGAGTACACCTAGTCAAAGGGGTTGGGGTATGAAATTTCCCCCATAAAAACTCGAAGTGCGAGGAAAAAAAAGGTTGATACTGTTCAAATTTTTGTTGAGTCACACTTACCTATCATATGTGAAAACGGGGCGCTTAGAGGCATGAAATCCCTTGAGAGAGAAAAATCATGATTTTTCTCTCACTAAACATTAGAGGGGTGGGGGGGGATCCTGAAATCCGCCTCCCTCTGAAGACTTCTTCGAAGGAATTCACCAGATATTATATTCCTACAAGAAACTTTGGTGGAGGAAAAAAAAGGTGAGGGTCTTTATGAACTCTTATCGACCTTCTTGGCTTTCATGTGCAGTAAGTTCGGTTGGATCTTCTGGGGGTTTATTGGTTTCTTGGGATCCAAAAAAGTTTGACTTATGTCCTTTTTTGTGTTGTGGTGGAATCCTCCTAACAGGGACTTGTCTGGAGCTAAAAAAGCTGATTACTTTGTTAAATGTTTATGGCCCCTGTTTGGACAGAAAATCATTTTGGGAAAAGGTGGCTGCTAGGGGTCTTTTGGCACACATAAATCTTATCTTGGTTGGCAACTTAAATTTAACTTATGATGTTGGGGAGGTGTGGGGAGATTCTGAGCATCTGGATCAATTGACAGGTTTCTTCAAAGACTTATTTAATGAAAACAGACTTGTGGACATTGCACTAGATGTTCTGGTTCCGACTTGGATAAATGGTAGAGCGGGCTTTGATGGTATTTCTAAAAGACTGGATCATGTATTTTTGGCTGAAGATCTCTTATTTGGAGTTAGCAGATTCAAATCATGGGTGGAATACCCTTTCATCTCAGACCATTCACCAGTCTTTTTAAATTTAGATTGTCAATCCTTACCGACGACCTATCCATTCAAGTTTAACTCAAGCTGGTTATGTGAAGAAGAGGTTGCCTCTATAGTGAGTGAAGTCTGGAAAGATCCAGCTTATTTGGTTGAAAGTGAGGTTCAACAGAGACTAGTTTTAAAATTGAAGTCTTTAAAATTTCGCATAAAAGCCTTGGCAAAATAAATTAAAAAAAAACAAGAAGAAAGGTTAATTTGATTGGAGGGACATTTGCAAGACTTATTTCTCGAAGCGGCACAGGAGGAAAGGAGTAATGATAGGGATACACTTTTAAAACTTCTTGAGGCCGAGCGAGACAAAATTTTACTAGTTGAATAAGACTTGTGGTGCCAAAGAAGCAGAGCCATCTGGATAAAAAGGGGTGATAAGAATACAAAATTCTTTCACATTTTTGCAAGCTTTAGAAGGAACAAAAATCATATTTAGGAGATCAGGGATGAGAACGACCTAATACATTCTAGACAGGGTGCAATCAAAAAAGAAGTTGCCAAGTACTTCAAATTTTTTTATGAGGAGCTGACACATGTAGTTATTAACAATCAAGTTGATACTGCCAGTCTTTATGCTCGTTTTGTCAATGAAGACGATTCAAAAATTTTAGTCAGACCTTGTACAAACTCGGAACTTTGGGATGTTCTTAAGTCTTTTTCCAAAGACAAGAGCCCGGGGCCCGATGGTTGGACAATGGAGTTCTTTATCCACTTTTTTGACTTAGTGGGAGATGATTTACTAGATGTGGTGGAAGATTCTAGGATTCGAGGCATAATGAACAAGTCTTTAAACTCGACCTTTTTTACTCTTATTCCAAAAGTTAATAACCCTTCGTCTTTAGGTGATTACAAACCAATAGCATTGTGTAATTTGTGTTACAAGCTTATTTCAAAGATAATTGCAAATAGGATAAAACATATTCTATCTCCCTCGTTGTCGGAGGAACAATTGGGTTTTCTAAAGGGTAGACAAATCCTGGATGCAATAGGCACGACACAAGAGTGTTTGCACATTATAAAGGTGAAAAATTCAAAAGCTATGATCTTAAAGATCGATCTTAAAAAAGCTTATGATTGCATCAATTGAGATTTTTTAAGAATGACTCTTATCAAAACGGGCTTAAGTATTCAATTCACAAACTGGATCCTGAGTTGTGTGACCAACGCAAACTTCGTAATCCTTTTAAACATGGAGACTTCACCTATGTTTCAGAGTGGCAGAGGCTTGAGGAAGGTTGTCTGTTATCACCCCTGCTATTCATTTTAATCATGGAAGGACTTAGCCTGCTTTTAAAGAAAGGAAAGGATGAAGGAAAGTTGTCAGAGGTAAAGGTCACCAAATTATTTAAGATTCTACATTTGTTTTTTGTGGATGACGTTCTTATTATGACAAAAGAATCTATTGATGAGTGGAAGGAGATAAAAGAGATCCTAATGATTTTCTGAAGTGCCTCTGATTTGCTGATAAACTTGACAAAGTCTACCTTCCACTTTGCTGGAACCCAAGGGGAGACTTTAGAAAAATTAAAGGAAATTTTCCTTTATAATTTCGATGATCTCGTAGATACTTCTTAAAGGCGGATGCTTACAAGAGTGCGGACTGGAGATGGCTCCTTATAAAGATTGAAAAAAGGATTAGGTTGTGGTGTAATAGATGGTTGACACTGGGTGGCTGCTACAAACTAGTAAAATATGTTCTTGAAGGACAATCGGTCTATTGGATGGCACTGGCTGCCATACCAACAACGATTCTTGAAAATATAAGGAAACAAATGTTTAGTTTTCTTTGGTCGGGTGACTTTGGGAAAAAGCATGTGCATTTATGTAGTTGGGAAGTTCTAGCAAAACCAAAACATTTGGGAGGCTGGGGGATAAGAAAAAATTTCCTTTTTAATAGAGCCTTGGCTGCAAATTCCTTATGGCGAGTCTTGATGAAGGATGTAGTTTGGAATAAGGTGATAAAAGACAAATATCTACCTCACTGCTTAGTAGTCACTTGGTTGAGATCGGCTTCAGCCACAGTGCCATCCACCTCTCAGACTTGGAAAAACCTCATGAAGTCATTGTATCTGATTACTCATTGGCTGAGCTGGAGCCCGGGGTCTAGTCACTCAGTTATGATAGGATTGGACAACATTTTGGGCTTGGGGAATTCCTCATTTTTATCTCATCAACTTATTTCAGAGGTGAAAAGAAATAACATGGTTTATCTCTACCAGGATATAGGAAAAAGTAGACCGGGTATATTGTCAAAACAATGGAAAACTAGTGAGGAGATCGGCCTTAGTGGAAACTTGGCAGTGGAATGGGATGCTTACTGCAGGGAATTAATTGGAGCGAGGGTTCAACTACAGAATCAAGAGGATGAGCTTATTTGGATTGGGGGAGATAGATCAGGTAGCCTTACTGCAAAAAATGTATATTGTGCGATTGCAAAAAAGAAGTGGCGACATGTTATTGGGGGTTGGAGGAGACATATGTGGAATTGGGATATCGCACAAAAAACTAAATTATTCACATGGTTATCCATTTAGAATAAAATTCTAACCTGGGATACCTTGCAAAGAAAAGGTTGGGAAGGCCCTAACATATGCCATCTGTGCTCAAAAGCCGCAGAATCTGTGTTTCATTTATTTGTAAATTGCAGCTTCATTCAATATGTTTGGAATAGGATAAAATGGTCCAACTAAACATTATGACTTCCTGGGAGGGAAGCTCGTTAATTGGCTTCTATGAAAACTGGGTTAGAAAGGAGATTTCTTACATCACCCTCCTATCTTTAATGTGTTGGTTTGTTTGGTTGGAGAGGAATAAAAAAATCTTCGAGAGTAGGAATCCTTCTACCTTTTCTATTGTTTATAAAATTCGAGCAATCTTAGCAATTGGGACAGCTACACAGAAGAAGGTTACCCCTCGTTTAGTTCAGATCCCAAGTTTCTCTACTCCAACAGTTTGTTGGTTTGATGGAGTAGCGAAGTTAAGTGATCACAAGAGTGGGGCAGGGGGATTGATAAGGATCAATGAAAATTCAGTTTATAAGTGGACTTTCAATTGCGGAATTGGGACAAACACCATGGCAGAGCTGCTAGGAGCGTGGGATACACATATCTTGGCTGTGCATTTGAATATCGTAGTCACCCAGGTAATTGACAATTCAAAGATTATTATTGACTGACTGAAGGACAAAGGAAAACTTCAGGTTTCCTCTTTGGTGGGGTGGAAGGAAAGAATCATCAAGCTCAAAAAATATTTTAGGGAGATCAATTACACATATGTTTATAGGGAGCTAAACAAGGAAGCAGATTCTCTCTCAAAGAAGGCTTTGATGAAGACTGAAGGAATGATAGAATACAATCTGTGGGTTGATGGAAGTGAGGGCCCCACTCTCTATTTTAATCTTTTTTAGATGCATAGTAGTTTTATATGTTTTGGTCACCATAGTCAAAAGAGAATTTTGAAGACAATTTACTCTCTTTTTATATTCTTGAAGAGAATCTCCTCCTTGGTATAGAAATTAGCGGATCATAGAAGTGTTTTTTCTTTCTTTGAGTATATGGGATACTTGTAGCAGTGTTTCTTCAGTTATGGTGTACTGTAAGAATTAGATCAGAGTCATACCCATAATCTCTTTAAAAAAGAGGGGTTTTATTGTTGTCAAGAGGAGTGGAGGGGTGTTTTTGTTGGTATGAAATATGAAGATGCTGAAAATGTGTACACAATTATATTTCTAATATAAATGAGTAATTTTTTTGTTGGAAAAAAAAAGAAGAAATGTGATTGTGAGGAAAATCACAATGTGATGAGTGTTTAAATAAATAGTGTTTCTAAATGCATACATCAATTTAGTGTTTTTAAAAATTCCAATTTAATGTTATTAAAAACTTATGGACATTCAAATTATGTATGTTGAATTATTGAAATTTGTCGTTCCAATTATTTTTCTGAAATTTCGATAAATTTTTAAAGAAAATCCATAAAAAAAAATACAAAAAATAAATAAAAAAGTTAAAATTCGTATCAATTCAACATAAATATAAATTTTAATAAATTTATATTGAATATTTAAAAAAAAATTCATATGTTAATTAATCAATTTTTCTTTTTTCAAATCATCACTATAAACTTAAAAAAAATTACAAACGTGTAGGATTGTCCCATGGCTTCTTAATTACATGACGATAATAAAACTAAAATTGTTGATTTAGTTTCATTAGGGTCAAATATTGTTTATGTTTTAAAGATATAAGGTGGAATGTCCAATATTAAAAATAGGTGTTGCTATGAAATGGTTTTTTTTCCTTGGTGAAATAAATTTGCATGAAATCATTATTTTTTGTTATTTAAAGTTCATTTCTGAATGTAGAAATAGATTCAACATGCTGAAAAACCCTCGGGGCACTTGGATTATACAAAAATAATCACTCAAATATTTGGATCTAACATTTCTCAAATGTGGCCGAAAAACATCGCCGAAAAAGAGTAATTTCTTAGAAAGTTTAGACTATGGCTTAAAAATATTATAAAAATTTATCCAGTAATCAACAAAGGAAATAATGAAGTCTCAATTTCTATGACTTAGTTTGATTGGTTATCACATGTTGGTGTTATGTGTTATGGTTAAACGTTAAGAGCAACTTATATTTGTATATGTTTACATATTGTTAGTTGATCTAAAATTGATCTACATGGTTACCATATTACTTTATTGATGCTTTAGAATGGGAAAGAAATAATTTGGGATTTATAAGGGTCCGTTTGAGTTAAAACCTAAATGGAGCAGAATTGAAAATCTTTTGGTTCTAAGTCATAGAAGTGAAAATTTAGAGTCTCCAACATTAAAGATATATGTTGTATAGGTCTTTCCAAAATTTAATGGGTGAATATCTTTCTAATCATGGTTCATTTTTGTCAAAACGAAATCCATCTTAGAAAGTATGCCCCAAATAAGATAATAGTGCAATTATTTCTCACAAGTCCAAATGGTAACCATTTTAGCTCATCATAATTCACCCATTTGGAGTTTGTACTATATGGGAGTCCACTAGAGACTTTTAAAATCATCATAAAGTTCCAAAAGGATTATGAGGCCTTAAACCTAACCCTAATTTTAGCTATCGAAACCTAACAAAAAGAAGGAAAAGGGTTGACTTTCTTTAGTCATCATTATTGTTCCATGGTATGAGTAGAAGTGTGGAGGAGATACTAAAAAATCAGAGAGAGATAATTAATCTCTAGAGAACTATAGCAAACCATAGTGTCTCATAACTAGTAAACAAGCTTGGACTACTTTGCATTTTCTATTGTAATCTAAGCCATTATATAAAAGAAGAAAGGTACAATTCTTCATTTCTTGTTGGGTTTTTCTACATTTGGTTTCCTAGGGTATATTTTGTGCTCCAATGCGTACCTTTGCTATTGTAGTTTCGTTTTCATGTCACATTAGTTAAATAATCCATTTGGTGTGTTTTATGTTGTCAAATCAGTTAAATTACAAAAAAAAATAGTCACACAATAGAGCACAAGCTTTATGTAGTTGTAGTTGCAGATCTATTTTGGTGGGTTGTCCATTGGAATATCGATGGTGATTTTTACATAATAGTAGTATCAGATCAATTTTCTTTGAGTGTTTGTGTGGTTTGAGAGCACTAGATGCTTACTCAACTTGGAAAGTCTAAATATGAGGGAGAATTGAACATTGTGGATCCCGAGATTTGCACAAGAAGGGTTAAAAAGCAATTGTAAGCCTCGGAAATGATGGAAGAGAAAAAGGAAGGATCTGCTAATGAAGGGGAGTTAAGATTTTTGAGGTTGAATCTCATGTAGCTAACATTTATAGGAATTTGCCCTTACTCATGGTTGCACTTGAGAAAAATATCAATCACTTTTTAGAAGTGACCCAACTTTCATGATAAAAATGGTGATCATGAGGAGTTGAGGGAAGAGAAGGAAGAACCAAATCTGAGAAAAGGGAACTCCATTGACCAATATTCTTAGCACCTACTTAAAGTGGAAACACAGTTTGAGATCAACCATATGAATGTGAGGAAAACATCGTTAAGTTGAATCATTGGTTGTAGTAGTTAGAAGTGTATTTCAATGTGCATGATGTACAAGAGGAGCATAAGATAACTTTTTCTAGAATTAAGCTAGAAGGCCTTGTACAAACTTGGTGGGAAAGCTACTCCAAGGCCCTTAGACTAGGAGGTGATCCACTAGTAACTAAGTGAAAGGTATTCAAAGACATCCTCAAGTCCTAGTTTGACCCTATCAGGTATGAAGAGCACTAGAGGATTTTGTGGCATTACTATCGAACACAATAAGGACACAAAGTACAAGAGTAAACTAGAGAGTTCTGGAAACAAACCATTCATTTGGGGATATAAATCCCAAAAACCTTGGCATGGTCATCAAGTAATTGTGTGGCCTTCATAGTAATTTGTGAATGAAAGTTATGGCATTCAAGCCCAAGTCCATATTTAGGCATGTGTGTAGACCCAATGCATTTAATTTGACAAGAGAATTGGGCAACCAAGTGTTCGAAGTAGTCAAACCAACATGGAGCTTCCAATACAAATGAGAAGAAGGGGGGCATCAAGGGGAAAAGTAAGAAGACTTTCATGACTACACATGTGTGTAAGGATCCAAACAACCACTGTGAAAATTTCAACATTAATGGCCACACCAAAGAAAAGTGTTGGAAGCTATATCTAGAGTTAAATCCCAAGAATCTACAAGCAAGAGCTATCCAAGAAGAAGAATATTCTAGTGGAAGTAGGAAATGAGATAGAAATAATTTTGGATGTTATAGAGTTTGGATGAGACAAAAATGATTTTGAACCAATATGAACAAACAAGTAGTTAGGTTTATCAAAGGTTGTATGCTATGTTATAACAACAAGCTCGATAACCAAAAGAAAGGATTATGTAGTCCACTTCCATTTTCATACAAGGCCATGGGAAAGCATATCCATGGAATTTGTTGGGGGTTTTCCAAGGACACGAAAATGGCATTAGTACTTGTATTTGGTAGTCGACAGGTTCAATAAGATGTGCATTGTGAAGGCTTGTAAATAGCCCATTAAAATACAAGAGGTTGTAATTTTTTCCTTTGAAAGGGTTTGGGGGCACTTTGGGATTCCAAGGGGCAATCATGGAAATTAGATTTATCATACAAATAAATAATATTCAAATACGTCGTAGTCTTGGTGGAGACCAAATTCAATAAGTATTGATCGATCCTTGAGTACCATTCACTTGTTGCTTGGTTCAATGCATTAAGGGCCTTCTTCAATTTGGACAAATGGGGATCTCACACATGCACCTAAAAACCTCTTGGGTGATAGTTGTATACTTCCTCTTCAATCAAACCATTCAAAAAATTAGTCTTTTAACCATCTGATATAAAGAATAACAAAAACTTGATGCAATAAACGTGATTACTATGATAGAACTATACCTTGCAACTAGAGAAAAGTTCTCCTCATAGTATCTCCCTCTTTCTAAGAGAACCCTTTGGCCACAAATTTGGATTTATACTTCTCTATGCCCCCATCTTCTACATGATTAATCTTGTAATCCCCGCTAGAATCTACCACATATTTCCCCACTAGTCTTGACACATTCTCCTATACATTATCCTTCTAGATGGAGTTATACTTAACCATGGAATTACTCCATACCTACTTTTCATTAGCCTCCTCAAATTCAGAAGGATCTACATCAATGATAGAAGACACCGGTGAAACATTTGAAGGATATATTCTAGGTGGACGATTTACCCAAAAATTAGATTTGGGTGCTCCCCCCACTCTACTTTCTTTAGTGTTTGGGTAAGTCGTCTTGGTTTCCTAATTGAACTGGAGGGTAATAATTCCTCTCCCTTTGAACTAGGATAATTTTGATGTGAATTTGAATCTAATTTATCCTCCAAATTAGACTTTAGATTAGCCACCATCCATAATCTCTATAGGAGGGTCTTGGGAACTTGAGGACTATCCATCCTTATAAAACTTTACATTCCTACTCACTATTGTATTTCGTTGCATTAGAATGTAGATCTCGTAAGCATTGGATGTTTTAATATAGCCAAAAAAAATACTCTTGATACTCGAGGGATCAAACTTAGTTATCTCCTCATTAGGAACATGAATATAAATAGTAAAACCAAATACATGAAAGTGAGATAACTATGGTTTCTCATTAGAAGAATCTTTCTCTAGTGTCTTGTCTTTTAATGCCTTATGAGGAAATTGATTCAAAATATATACAAACTTATTGTATGCCTCTTCCCAAAGAAACATAGGAAAATCCAAGTCATGGATCATAGCCTTGCCTATTTCTATAATGGAATAATTTTTCCTCTCTACAACCCCATTCCAATGTGGGTTGTAAAGCGCTATCAACATCCTCTTGATTCCTTCTTCCTTGAAAAATGCATCAAAGTCCTTGGAGGGTACTCTCCTCCATTTTAATATCTCAACACTTTAATCGCTTTACTTATCTAAGTAATCATGAGAGATTTAATAAAATCTTGAAAATTACTAAAGACTTCTGATCCTTGATTTTCATAAAGTAAATATGGGTCTTTTAGAGGAATAAACAATAAATGAAAAATAATAAACAATACTTGTTAAAGAATATTATGACATAGATCCACATATATATGAATGAATCATATCAAGAATATCTCTTGATATATGCTTACTATTTGGAAAAGTAGTCTTTGTATGCTTGTCGAGTGCACAATCCTTAAACACTTCTAGCTTCTAGATCTTGAAGTTTGACAATCCTTACATTATGTCCTTCAAGAGTGGTAGTTCTACATAGTGCACGTGACCAAATATCTTGAGCCAAAGCTTCGATAACTTGTCACAATCATGCACTAAAGCACCATGTTTCATTGGATCTGCAAGAAACCTATGCAAGCCACCTTCTCACACACTTTTGGCCAAGACCTGACCATCCTTTTCGCTATGATATATTATGTTGACTTTCTTATCATCAAACTCATCCACAAACTTAAGATTTGTCATGGATGAAATTAAAATAAGATTCTTAGTTAAACTAGGTACACACGTAACATTATTCAACTCAAGAACATCTATTTATGGCATGTGGAAAGAGACATGTCCCATTTTAGTAACTAGATATGTGGCATCATCACCCGATTCCACCTATATGTCGACTTCTTTCTATTGAAGAATTAGAGGAAATTTCAACTTAAAAGTGGCCTCCTAAGAAAATATTTTTAAATCTATAATATCATGCCATGTAGACAAATTTTTAATATAGCGTTACTACTATTTTACTTTTGTCGAATTTTCCCATAATTACCTCACTTTTACCAATGTTGGCCCTAGATATATATATTTTATATTTAAATCAATTTATGAGAATGAAGTTCAATGTAGTCTTTTCACCCCCAAATAAAAAGAGAAATTTAAATATATGATTCCCATCTTAAAAGTATTAAATGTACCCAACTTTTCAAGGTGTAAAAGTTGAAAAAAGAACTACCAAATATTATTTTAAAACAATATATCAAATCATACATGTTTTTGAAGGTATCCCATCCATAATATTTCATAAAGGCCAAGGGATGAGTATATCAAATAAATTCATAGAATTCAATCATATCAATAATTTAGATAGGCCTTCAAATGTGGTTCCTCGACCATTGAAAACCTCATTTCAATAATTTAGATAGGCTCACAAATGTGGTTCCTCGGCCATTGTAAATATGATTCTTTGACCATTGCAAATTTTCAAAAATTGACCAGAGTATGATTGAATTGGAATGCTTCTCTCAAGTTTTGTTTGTAAATGTGGTTTATTGGCCATTGTAAATCTAGTTCCTTGACCATTGTTATTTGATGAAAATGACATGAGTATGATTGAATTGGAACCCTCCTCTCAAGGTTTTCCCATAATTGTGGTTCCTCAACCATTGTTAGAACATTTTGATCTGGATGATTTTCAAAACGAAATGAAAGCATAGATATTACAATGAAATACACAACAAAATTGCCAGAAACAGAGAAATACAATAATACATGATTTCTATTAATGAAAGAAATGTACAGAGACTGTAAAAATACAGAGTGCAAGACTCCCTAGAATGGTGGCAACTTTATCTCTGAGAAGAGATGTGACGGCTATGCTCATTCGCAAGAAGATGACTTCAATGAGGCTCTGAAGGTATTTTTATGATAAACATGAATGAAAAAACCCTAGACATCTAAAAACCTAGCCCTAAGAGAGGAAGTGCCAAAAGTCATGTGGGCCCCATTGGGGTAAGTTAGTACATTAACTTTCCAGGGTCGTAACTTTTTCATACGATCTTCGTTTTAGGCGTGTGATAGCCCGTTGGAAAGGTAGTTTTTAGAAATACACATTATGCCATCAAACTATGACTCCATTTACAGTTTGACTATGGCAAGCCAAAAAAAATTGTTTAGAGACCCAAAACAGCCATGGAAGTACATAAAGATTTACTGACATGAAAATTTCCAAAATAAGCCAGTTGGAATAGGTGGGTGGCAACCAATATCCACTTGGATGTTGTGTAGGGATTCAGGACATCCCCGTAAGTGTAGAACCCACAATTACAAACAAATTCCCCATTACAGAGAAATGTGTTGAACTGGAAACTTTCAAGATGAGCCAGTTGTAATTTGGAAAAGGTGGGTGGCCACCAATATCCACCTGGATCAATCCTCCCCCCTTAGGAAGAAATGGTATTCATTGAATTGAGTGCTAGAGGAAGAGGGGAAAGCGTTTTATGAATTTGAATCTTGGTGAGTTGCATGCCTTGTTGGAGAAGTTGTGTTGCTTGGTCTGTGGAAGGCTGTCACAAACCTGTTGTTGGTGGGGCTGAATCTATTCCACCAACCTGTTGTCTATGGGCTTGACGGGGCATTATGTAGGCACCATTGTAGGTGAAGAAACAATATCTTCTTTTTCTTCTACAATATGCTTCTATTGGATAGAAGGTGTTGAAGTTGCAGTGGTTGTAGTGGCCTTATGTGCATCCTTTGAACAAACCGTGAATATGATGAATTTTGTAGTATGAGGGATTACCTTGCAACATTGCTTTAGTGGAACAATAGTCAGAACTACCTCTGGTATCCTGTAGAGCTGACCCCCCAGAGTAATAATAACACTATGGGGTCGAGACTCATAAACAACATGATGTTTCAACATATATGGTTGGAACAAAACAACATCAAAGGCATCAAGAGGGGAAACATCACACACTACCTCATCCTTGAAGGGATGGATGCCATAGGACATGCAAAACTGTTGGTTGACACGAAGATCTCGTCCTTAGTGAAGCCACTCGATGTTGTATGGTTGCAGGTGTGGTGTTGTCGACAACCCCAACTATTTGACGACCTTAGCTGATATGAGGTTCTTTTCGATGCCCCTATCAAAAATGAAATGCAATGGGGTCCCCTTCACTCACATCTGTGAATGGAAGAGGCACTCCCCCTCTTTAGTATCCAATGGTTCTGTTGGTTGAATTTTTGCAGTCGTGACAATGGCAGTAGGGTTTGAGTCGATGATATATCCGTTTCGAATATTTTCTGGATCAGATTCTAAATCAGTGTTCGACTCCTTGTCTTTGACCTCGACCACTAATGATTGTTTTGAGCAACATTCATCGGTGTTGTGCTAGGGGCTTTTGTAGAAGTTGCACCACTTCCCAATGTCATTCTTCGTCTTTCCTTTACCCTTGTTTTCTTGTGTCTTGGACTGTTTGTTGGGAGGTTGTTGGTTAGGGCCATCTTTAACATGCTTTGGTTGTTGCGGATGTGCAGACATGAACTCCCATTTTTTCTGGTGCCTAAATTTCTGCTCGATTTTGACAGCATATCGATAGGCAGTTCTGAATGCTGAGATGTTTAGGAAATCCATTTCAGTTTGGATGTACCTATGTAGATCCCCACAGTATTTCGATACCAGATGTCCCTCAGAGTCTTTGATACCCATCTTGGTATGCAAGGTATGGAAAGTATTTGTGAACTCCGACACTGTTTGGCTCTTCTCTTTATGCAGTGTGGTCCATCTCATGTATTGCTTTTCATAGTTATCAATAGGGTAGTATTGTTCCTTGACCACATTCATAAAAAAATCCTAAGTGGGCTCGACCCCATATATTCCGGATTCTTCTGTGGAACCTTTCTCCAAGTAAGTTTCCCACCAATGTTTGACATGGGGGAGAGCCTTGAGGAGTGTGAAGGTGATCTTTTCCCTCTTAGAAAAAATATGAACAGAGAAATAACCTTCTAGCAGATTCAACCATTTTTCTAAGGCATCCGCATCTATCTGACCTTCAAATACGAGAATATCAAAATTAACTTGTACCTTGAAGGAAGAGGTTCCTACAAAGTGGCCTCTTGATGAACATGTGCCTGTTGTTATCGATAGGTGTTGAAGGATGTGGGAAAAATTCTCCATCATTTTGTCCCTTTGTCGTGTGAGAGCTTGCTGAAGCAACAGTTTAATAGAATCTTCTGCTTCACCATTTTTCTTTTTTTCTGCCATAGAGGGTTTCTTGGGTGTGCGAGAGCGATTTTCCTCAAGAGAGACAAGCTCGAGACCCAACTTTCTATACTCGAACCTCGTCGAGGACATGCACTGAAAAATGATCAAGAGAATCCTACTCTGATAATACTGATTCAGATTATTTTCAGAATGAAATGAAAGCAGAGATATTATAATGAAATGCACATAAAAATTGCCAGAAACAAAGAAATACATCAATACATGATTTCTATTAATGAAAGAAATGTACAGAGACTGTAAAAATACAGAGTGCAAGACTTGTTAGAATGGTGGTAGCATTATCTCTGAGAAGAGATGTGACAACTACGCTCATTCGCAAGAAGATGATTACAATGAGGTTTTGAAGGCCTTTTTTTATGATAAACATGAATGCCAAAACCCTAGACATCCAAAAACCTAACCCTAGGAGATGAAGCGCCAAAAGGCACGCGGGCCCCGTTGGGGTAAGTTAGTACATTAACTTCCCGGGGTCGTAAATTTTGCATACGATCTTCATTTTAGGCGTGTGATGGCCCATTGGATAGGTATTTTCAAGAACTACACATTATTCCATCAAACTTTGACTTCGTCTATAGTTTGACTGTGGCAAGCCAAGAAATAATAGTTTAGAGCCCCAAAACGGCCCTGGAAGTACAAAAAGATGTACTGACATGAAACATTCCAAAATAAACTAGTTGGAATAGGTGGTCGGCCACCAATATCCACCTGGATGTTGTGTAGGGATTCAGGACAACCTCGTAAGTGTAGAACCCACATTTACAAATAAATTTCCCCATTACAGAGAAACGTGTTGAACTGAAGATTGTTAAGATGAGCCAGTTGGAATTTGGAACAGGTGGGTGGCCACCAATATCCACCTGGATCTTATTTAGACACTTATGAGTTAGTTAATATCAACTAGGTTTAATGTGTTTCTTTAGCGTGGATTGTAATTATCTAATCTAATGGTCATGATTATTCTCTAGACACAAAGTGATATGATGGTTCATCTTATCCTTGATACTAATGGTTATATTGATTTATGGCTTAACGCCTGATTATTCCATGATGTATATTTAAGAGAATGGAGGGTCATTTGTTTATGATCAATTGTGAGAAACCCATATTCAAATTATTTTCTTTTTGCATTAACATATTTCCTCAAGTGGTCGTGTTGGTTGGGACCATGGATTGTTTTCCTCTATGAGGGTTTTAATGATCTGAAATGGATCCAAACAAGTGAATGGTTGTAAGGCTCAGTATATAAAAATGTAATTTGGTAATTAATGAAGGTTAGATGAACTATAAAAGACAATGCAAGTGTACAAAAATGAGACAGAGAGAGGAAAACAAAATTAAATAAAATATAAAACATGAAAATGGGAGAGGAAAAGAGAGAGGAATGGGAATTGAATGGTCCATCTCTTGGCCTTCCCATTAGCCCCCAGCTCCCCTACATTTAATTGTAACTTAAATCTCAAATGGTATTTAGTCCAAAATGGTGAGGATACATAGAGAGCCATGAGTTGTATTATAACCAGAGATTGTCAAAATGAGAACTGAAATGAAAACTAAGAAACCATTCGAATGTTGGTTTTTCCATTTGGGTTTCCAAGGGAAAATCTTCATTTTTATGGCATGTTTGATTTTATTGTTGTGAAAATTAAGTGTGTTGGAAATTTGGAAGAAAAGAAGAAATTAAATGAGTGTTTGGAAGCTAAAATAGTATTATAGAGAAAAGAACTTGTCAAGGAAGAAGAAGAAGTTGCTCGCTTAAAAATCAAGGTAAAGGAAGCATAAAAGAGACAAGAGATTTTTAAAGGTCATATTAAGGAAATATACGAGGAAGTAAAAATGGAAAAAAATCACCGGAAGAGAGGAAATAAAGCATATATAAGAAGCCCC
Organism: Picea engelmannii; assembly: GCA_009831015.1. Classification (NCBI taxonomy): domain Eukaryota; kingdom Viridiplantae; phylum Streptophyta; class Pinopsida; order Pinales; family Pinaceae; genus Picea; species Picea engelmannii. The sequence goes on along the minus strand of ML809738.1, from coordinate 39,412 downwards.
ACATTGATCTACACGACATCTCGCAAAAGGAGACAGGGGGTGAGAAAGAACAAAAACATGAGAGAAATATCAGAAACATGAAGAAGGGAGAGATATTATCAAAATAATGTATAGTGTTAGGGGGAGTTACCCTTTGCCATTGATGTCAAAGGGGGAGAGAAACGTCAAAATCATGAAAACATGGGAAGCAATGGTCACAGGGAGAGTATACTGTCAGGGGGAGTTACCCTTTTCCATTGATGTCAAAGGGGGAGAGAAACGTCAAAATCATGAAGACAGGGGAAGCAATGGTCATAGGGAGAGTATGTGTGTTTCCATCAATGCCAAAGGGGGATATTGTTGGAAGGTTCGTTTCCATTGATGTCAAACCTAGAAGAAGCCTTGAATAAAGTTTGGAAGAATCTTTAAGTAATGGGTGTATTTGAAGAAGTATCTAAATTGGTCCCATTATGGTGTAGCTTTAAGCATGTCCCACACATGAATATTGGTGTCTTCAGTTAGCAGGTTGGTGCTTGCAAGGGAGTTGCAATTTCCTTTGAGTTGGTGCTAATAATACTAGGGGGTTGGAGCCTCCTTCCAATTGGTGTTGGATAATCTAGGGATTTGGGGCTTCTTTCAAGTTGATGCCTGTAAACTAGGGGGTTGTAGCCTCCTTCCAGTTGGAGCTAGAGAACTTAGGTAGTTGTAGCTTCCTTTAGGTTGGATCTTGTAAAGAGGGGGTTGGTGCTGTAACATCTCCGACCCTCCAAAGGCTGGATAATTCTATCAACACTTATGACTTTAGCCCTTTAAAGCTCTGATACCAAATTGTAACATCCCCGACCCTCCAAAGGCCGGGCAATGATATCAACACTTATGACTTTATCCCTTTAAATATTTGATACAAAATGTAACATCCTCGGCCTCAAAAGGCCGGGCAATGCTACCAACACTTATATAACATGCATTTAAATAAATTCAATACATTAACACAGAGTAAGCACATAATTACTGCTAGCATACATAATCCATGGCATTAGCAATAATTCATATTCACAATAGTAAACATCATCGCAACAAAATACATGATAATATTGCAAGCATCACAAACATGCATTTAAAAGCTGAATTTAAACACATGCATATACTTATCTTTGAAACTAGATGTAATTCACCAACTGCGTGCAAACCTTCCATGAACCTCCCAGCCTTAGACCGTGCTTCTCATCACTCTCAGTAGTAGGTCACCCCCGAGCTGGGACTAAGTTCCACCGGCAGGGAATCCTAGGCTAGGGAAGGTCAACGAGAAGACACCTAGTTACAGAGGAAGGATTTTCTCCCAGGAGTCACTTATGCCCACTGCTCATAAACTCTCATTCCCCACATGTCTGTCCCACCCCAGGAGTATAAACCTTCACCATCACCAAGAAATTCCTTCGGATGCTAACCTCCCTTGCCTTGGGCTTCAGCAACAGACCGGACTGAAAGTCTCAGCGTTCTGTAGCAGCTACAAGACCCCTTCTAGGAGTTCTTACTTCCTCAGCACAATCTCTCACCTGGAGAGAGGTGTTCACAGGTTTGGAAACCTATTCTTGTGACCAATTCCAACACAGTGAGGACAAAACGACAAGGCTCAACAACACACAGTCAATGGAAACAACCTCACACGGTCAGGACTACGCTACCACAACAACCCACTAGGAAAGCACAACACGACCCAGACAAATTCGGGTTTCTCAATCATGCAACACGTAACAGACTCACGATTATGGTTTCAGGATTGCATAAGGGTGCACAAAGATCTCACACACAGGCTTGAACTGTCTAGGTAAGGGATCTGAAAACAACACCAGACAGAGGTCGATCATGGACATTCACGAGTTCAGACGGAGGATGGCGAATTGGAAGGTCGAACAAGCGGACTCAGGTGATGGCTGGCCGAATGTAGACCCCCAACACGGCTTATTCCTATGGTTTTAACTGCATGCGCCTGGGTCGACACATGTCGGCCATGAAGCTGCATGCGCTCCATCAACATGCATTCCTCTCCAGGAACTTAGGACAAAACATATACATTTACAAAGTACTTTGGAATAATAAAAAATTATTATTCCCAAGGGCTTAAGCCCCCAAGATTATCCCCTCTTTCTTACCTTTCATCGCCCTCTCCCTTACCCAGGATTTGTGGAAGCTTATTCCCCCATCACTCATTCATCATGGTCAGTCCACACACAGAGATGTTTATCTTTTATTAATAATGTGCATAATTACATGTACAAAATCAGGCTCCGGGCCTTTAACACTTAGGCTCTCCGGCCTAATAAACACATAATCCTATCAACTTATCAATACTCGTCTCACCAGCCTACAAAACATGATTACAACACAACTCGTCCTTTGCGATATTACAATCCCCTCCCCTTATTTTTGCACTGTCCTTAGTGAAGATTTCACACAACATCCGCAGGATTTTCAAAATCTTCAAAAAGATGCAGGTATTCTACCCGCATAGCATCCTCATGCTCCCATGTCACATCTTCAGGATCGTACTAGGTCCACTAAACCTTTACAATCCATATATCTTGATTCCAGAGCTATTTTCTTTTCCTGTCCAATATGCGCACAGGATGCACTTGCAGGACACCTTCTTGCTCCACCTGAATCACATTCCAATCGATAACATGATTAGCATCAGGTATATATTTCTTAAGCAATGAAACATGAAACACATTATGTATAGTCATGGATGCATGTAATGAAAACATATATGCAACTGGCCTAATCCTTCCTAGGATTTCAAATGGCCCACAAAATCTGGCTGCCAACTTGTCATAGTTTCCTAGCCTTAGGGAACTTTTGTTAGCTTTCACTTTCAGGAAAACACGGTCACCCACTTTAAACTCCCTGTGGGTTCTGTTTTTATCAGCATAACTTTTCTGCCTGTCCTGGGAAACTTTCAAATTCTGCTTAATTTTTAGCATTTGCTCTTTCATTTCCTTGAGCAACTCTGGCCCAACTACTCCTCTGTTAGCTGGATTATCCCAGCTTACTCGAGTATTGCACTTTCTTCCATAAAGTGATTCAAATGGGCTCATCTTCAACGATGCTTGATACCCATTGTTGTAGGCGAATTCTACCAAGTGCAGGTAGTCTTCCCATTTTGATGGTTTGTCCATCACATACATTCTCAGTATGTCTTCTATCACTCGATTCACCCGCTCTATCTTCCCATCCGACTCAGGATGGTAGGCTGTACTGAAATTCAGATTCGTTCTGAATCCCTTGAATAACCCCTTCCAGAAATTTGAGGTAAATTTCCGGTCTCTGTCAGACACAATTGTCTTGGGAATTCCGTGCAATTGTGCCACTTCCTTCATAAAAATATCAACATCTACTGCCTTATGAGTAGTCTTTAGTGGAATAAAATGGGCAGCTTTCGTAAACTTGTCCATTACCACCATGATTGATTCATGCTTCTTGCCTATTCTGGGTAATCCCATGATGAAATCCATTGTCACCACTTCCCACTTCCACTCAGGAATGGGTAAAGGCTACAACAACCCTGCTGGGTGCCTGTGTTCAGCTTTAACCTTCTGTCACTCCATACATATGACGATGTATTCAACAATATCTTTCTTCATACCTGGCTAGAAATAATGGCTCTGGACTGCTGCCACAGTTTTCTGATATCCAGGGTGCCCTGCATAAGGGACATTATGCATTTCATGCAAAATTATACGTTTCAAGTCCTAGACATTAGGTACGTAAATTCTGTTCTTGCACATAATTATTCCATCAGCCCCTAGTTTATAAATCTCCACTTTCTGTGGCATTTTTTTCTGTAGTTTTGCTACCAAATCTCTGTACTGCAAATTTGTATTTGCAGCCTCCAAAATCCTGCCCTTTATATCAGTTTGGTACATGCTAATGGCTGTAGCATGTAAGCTGTGCACCTTTTGCTGAGTGCATCAACCACCTTGTTTTCCTTCCCTTTGATATGCTTGATATCAAGGTCGTATTCACACAGAAACTCTAGCCACCTACTCTGCCTAGCATTTAGGGTGGGCTGGTCAAACAAGTATTTTAGACTGTTGTGGTCTGTTCTCAATTCAAATCTCCTCCCCATGAGGTAATGTCTCCATTTCCTTAGAGTGTGAACGATTGCTTCCAAATACAAATCGTGAGTGGCATAATTCTTTTCGTGCTCTTTCAATTTCCTGGACTCATAACAGATTACGAATCCATTCTGACTGAGGACTCCTCCCAGTCCTTCTTTGCATGCATCGATGCATACCATGAAATCTTCATTTGGGTCTGCGATCCTAAGGATTGGAGCACTGGTTAATAGTTGCTTCAATTGTTGGAAGCTTCTCTCACAATCCTCTATCCACCGAAACTTCTTCTCCTTCCTTTGCAAAGAAGTGACAGGGTGAGCTATCCTCGAGAACCCTGCGATAAACCTTCTGTAATTGCTCACTAGACCCATAAAGGATCTAACTTCTGCCACATTCCTTGGCGCTGACCATTCTCTGATGGCCTCAACCTTCCCAGGATCCATGACGATCCCTTCTTCTGAAATAATATGCCCCAAGTAATGGATCCGTTCCTGATAAAATGAGCATTTTCTCAATTTGGCATACAACTGGTGCTCTCTTAGCACTTACAACACCATCCTCAGGTGTTGTTCATGCTCTTCCTCTGACTTGGAATACACCAGAATGTCATCCGGGAAGACTATGAAAAACTTGTCTAGATAGTCCCTGAACACACCATTCATCAAGCACATAAAAATAATAGGTGCGTTCGACAGTCCAAACGACACCATTGTGAACTCGTAATGAACATACCTTGTTCTAAAGGCGGTCTTGCTGATGTCTTCATCTTTTATTCCTACCTTGTGATATCCCGATCTGAGATCTATCTTTGAAAATATCTTCGCATCCTTCAACTGATCAAAGAGGTCATCAATCCTCAGCAGAGGGTACCTGTTCTTAACAATTACTTTGTTTAACTATCTAAAATCAATACACAACCTCAATGTCCCATCCTTCTTCTTCACGAACAGGACCGGGGCACCCCAAGGTGACACTCTTGGGAAAATGTACCCCTTCCTCAGAAGCTCTTCAAGCTGCAATTGAAGTTCTTTCAGCTCTGGTGTGCTCATTCTATAAGGATCTTTTGACACTGGAGCTGGTCCAGGCATAAAATTTACAGAGAATTTGATATCTCTCTTCGGAGGTAGTCCGGGTGCCTCCTGAAATACATCTTCAAACTCTTTTAGTACCACATGGTATCCAATATTTGAGACCTCATCCTTAGATGCTTCCTCCATATGGGCTGCAAACAACTAACAACCTTTCCTGTAGCATTTCTTCAGTTGTAATGCTGAAATTTCTCTGACAACAACAACTCTACGAATTCCTTGGAATGTTTTCCGATTCCCCTCCTCATCTAGGAAAGTAAATGCCTTGTTACGACAAACCAAGAGGGCATGGTGCTGGTCGAACCAGTCCATCCCAATTAAACAGTCATAAGAGCCTAAATGAAGAATATTCAATTCAACCTTCGTGCTCAATCCTTTCATGTCCACAAGATAGGACTTAACCAACTCAGTGACTTTCCTCTCGGTTCCTATAGCCAACTCCACTAACCAAGACTTTTCATGTTTTCTTCTTGATAAATGAAAACCTTCCACCACTTTAGGATCTATATAACTATGGCTAGCCCTTGAATTAATTAAAATAGTAAGTGGTCGGTTGTTAATCATACCTTCCACTTCAATCATGTGCGATTGAAATTCAACTTGGTTGTTGTCCAGGGCTGCGTAGATCCTTGGCATTCTACTACCCATGTCCTCCACTGTTTCAACTTGCTGAACATTGTGGTTGACTCTCGCTTTATCATTTCTGTGGGGGAAATCTATGTACCTATGGTTTCCTTTACAACCACAACACTCCATAGGTTTCTGCCTTGGCAATTGACCACCCACTTTAGCCTTTCTAGGCTCTCTAAAAGATGGCTGTCCCTGAGGACTGTTTCTGAAAAATGGAGGCTTGTTTCTCTTCTACCTCTGTTCCTTCTTGAAATTCTTCTTGTCTTCCCAAGCCTTCTGGAAGGTAGGCTTTTCTCTCTGTTGTTCATATAAACATTTCTCTCTTCTTATTGTTTCTTCCATGGAATTAGGGTCATCATACTGAATCTTGTCACCAATAGAAGGTGGTAATCCACTTAAATACCTCTGAATCTTACCAGTCTCCTCCTTGATGAACGAAACATACTTCAACAGTTCCAAAAATATTCGCTCATATTCATCAATGGTCATGCTGCCCAGTTTGAGTTCAAAGAACTCTTTCATCTTTCTGTCATAATATCTTTTAGTCAAATATTTCTTCTCGAAATAACTCTTGAATTCCTTCCAAGTTATATCTTTCTCTCTAATGTGCTGCACTTGAACAAGCTGATCCTACCACATGGATGCTTTTCCTTTCAACTGATACATTGCAATTATTCCTTCGGCATGAGAGGAATAATTCTTCAATTGGAAGTACTTCCTCATGCTTAGCAGCCATGTCTCGACATCTTCTTCCTTCTGGTGTTCTCCGTCAAATGTGGGAGGCTTAATCTTATTCATTTCTCATTTTAGTTCATCCACTCTAGACCTCCTATGTTTTCTGGTAGGATATGGGTTTGAACTACCGCATGTTTCTTTACTAGAATTCTTTGGGGAGTGACGATGACGTCCACTAACACTCCTTGATCTTCTTTTCCTCTCAGGGAGTCCTGCAACTCCCTGCTTTTCTTGTGTCACTCTCCTTTTCCAATTTCTTTTCGATCCTATCCAGGATCCACAACAACTTAATTTGAATTCACCTTGTTTATCCTGAGTTTTCTTGAGCCTTCTGCTATCAGGTCGGCGAGCCTGGGCATCTTTCTACAATCTTTCAATGATTTTCATCATATGCCCTTCCCTATCCATCTCCTTTTCGTGCCCATTGGAGTTCGATCCTTCGACTCCCAAGTTGACATCCATTCCTTTTCTTTCGTTCTCTTAACTTGAGGAAATTCATGCCTCTTCCATTTCTTTGCACTCGGTGGAAACTCTGACCGGTTCTGGCCCTCGTCAAATTCTGCAATCACAACGTGCAGACAACCAGAATTTGCCAGGCCATTTTTCCTTAACAAATTCCACACATTCAAAACCAACCTGATTCTAAGAAAACGTTTCGACTTCACGAATATTTTGAGCTCTGCTCGGCTCTGTAACTTTCGGGCAATATCCACCCCCTTTCTTAGTCCCCAGCCCATGCGATCACTGGCTGTGACCAAACGCTAGAACATTATCTCTCGATTTCTGGTTATTGAACTCACGACATCGGGTGGATCAACGGTCCACGTGTACACGACATCCAACGGTTGGAACCCACTGTGGTCCTTCCGTCATTGAAGTTTCAGGACTTCGGGACTTCATGGTTTTGGGACTTCGGAACTCGAAGATTCCCACACTTGTTTCCTCCAAATATTTCGACATTCGAAATTCCGATTTACTTTATCCCTTTCGGGCCCATGTCACATAGTTGTTTCCGACAACCACGGTGGAACGTGGCATGCTTAGGAGGGTCCACGTCACCTTCGGCAATGTCATCGAGTCCTACCACATTCACTTTTCTTTTTAGGAGTTTGTGCGTCTGCACATCTCGCTTTTCTGATAGCCGAAATCGCGAAATCGCAATCTTCTCCTTCGCTTGATCCTACGGCCAAGCTCTTTCCTTGCGATCTACGATGTAGATATTTTCAGAAATTTGGAGTTTCAGGCATCGGGAGTTCGTGCCTCAGCACATCTCGCTTTTCCTGATAGTTGAATCCCTGAAAGGTTTCTAGGATAACTCTTCTGCACCTTCTCCAAATCTGGCAGTCGTGAGGGATCTGCTTTCCTCCCTACCAGATCCAATGGCTCCAACACTTCATGCGTTGTGCTCTCTCTCTCTCTCTCTCTATGGCCAAATACCACACCGACTGCAGTTTTGTAACACGACCAAGCAACCCCTTGGCACTAAGAAATAATCTAAGGTTCGAAATCAGTCCCTGCAGACACAATTTCTACCTGAAACCTTGGGTCCAATGGCTCCTTATCTGGCCCATCCAGGATTAGTGTTGAAAACCTTGGCTCTGATACCAAATTGTAACATCCTCGACCCTCCAAAGGCCGGGCAATGCTATCAAAACTTATGACTTTATCCCTTTAAAGCTCTGATACTAAATTGTAACATCCTCGACCCTCCAAAGGCCGAGCAATGCTATCAACACTTATGACTTTATCCCTTTAAAGCTTTGATGCGAAAATGTAACATCCACAACCTAAAAAGGCCGGGCAATGCTACCAAAACTTATATAACATGCATTTAAATAAATTCAATACATTAACACAGAGTAAGCACATAATTATTGCTAGCATACATAATCCATGGCATTAACAATAATTCATATGCACAACAGTAAACATCATCGCAACAAAATACATGATAATATTGCAAGCATCACAAACATGCATTTAAAAGATGAATTTAAACACATGCATATACTTATCTTTGAAACTAGATGTAATTCACCAACTGCATGCATACCTTCCATGAACCTCCCAACCTTAGACCGCACTACTCATCACTCTCAGCAGTAGGTCACCCCTGAGCTAGGACTAAGCTCCACCAGTAGGGAATCCTAGGCTAGGCAAGGTCAATGGAAAGACACCTAGTTACAGAGGAAGGATTTTCTCCCATGAGTCACTTATGCCCACTGCTCACAGACTCTCATTCCCCACATGCCTGTCCCACCCCAGGAGTATACACCTTCACTGTCACCAAGACAATACTTCTGCTGCTAACCTCCCTTGCCTTGGGCTTCAACAACAAACCGAACTACAAGTCTCAGAGTTCTGTAGCAGCTACATGACCCCTTCCAGGATTTCTTACTTCCTCAGCACAATCTCTCACCTGGAGAGAGTTTCTCACAGGTTTGGCAACCTATTCTTGTGACCAATTCCAGCATAGTGAGGACACAACAACAAGGCTCAACAACGCACAGTCAATGGCATCAACCTCACACGGTCAGGACTACGCTGCCACAACAACCCACTAGGATAGCACAACACGACCCAGAAAAATTTGGGTTTCTCAATCATGCAACACATAACAGACTCACGGTTATGGTTTCAGGATTGCGTAAGGGTGCACAGAGATCTCACACACAGGCTTGAACTATCCAGGTAAGGGATTTGAAAACAACACTAGACAGAGGTCGATCATGGACATTCACGAGTTCAGACGGAGGATGGAGAATTGGAAGGTCGAACCCCCAGACTCAAGTGATGGATGGACGAATGCGGAACCCCAACACGAGTTATTCCTATGGTTTTAACTGCATGCACCTGGGTCGACACATGTCACCCATGAAGCTGCATGCGCTCCATCAGCATGCGTTCCTCTCCAGGAACTTAGGAAAAAACATATACATTTACACATTACTTTGGAATAATAATAATTTATTATTCCCAAGGGCTTAAGCCCCCAAGCTTAGCCCCTCTTTCTTACCTTTCAACCACTTCTCCCTTACCCAGGCTTTGTGGAAGCTTATTCCCCCATCACTCATTCATCGTGGTCGATCCACACGCAGAGATGTTTATCTTTTATTAATAATGTTCATAATTACATGTACAAAATCAGGCTCCTGGCCTTTAACACTTAGGCTCTCCGGCCTAATAAACACATAAGCCTACCAACTTATCAATACTTGGCTCACCAGCCTACAAAACATGATTACAACAGGGCTCGTCCTTTGGGATATTACAGGTGCCTCCTTCTAGTTGGTGCTGGAGAAGTTTGGAAGTTGGTGTTGGAGAAGTTTGGAAGTTGGTGCTTCCTATGGATGTAATATTCAAGATATATGTTAAAAAGCATTATGTGGCTTTCTCCCTTTTGGGTTTCCATGTAAAAATCTCGTGTATTGTGTATTTGTGGTTATATGTTGATGATATATTGAATGCAATCATATGTGATAAATTGTTGATAACTTAATAGTTACATGTTATTGTTAAAAATGGTAAAAAGTGATCAATACTGATTCACCTCCCCCCCTCCCAGTATTGGTGAATATTCCAACAAAGTGTGTGAATAATATTGCTCTCATTTTTGTTTAATGTGTTTTTCTCAATGTGTTAATGGTGACATTTAAGAATGACAAGGATAAAATATTGTGTATGAGTTATTGTTGTTCTTGGTTATGCTTAATATGATGCATGCACTTGAATTCATGGTTAAAACATGAATAATTTCCCATTGTATTTATGTTATCTTTCCTCAAAAATTCACTTTCTATTAAAACTTTGCATTTCAATGGTTGCTTGGTTATTTTAATGGTGGGAGAATTTAATCTTTGTTGTAGCTTTTTAGATTTACTTCATAATTTCATTCTTCCTTATTAAATAAATATTTCCAACAACTCCTTATTCATCCCATTCATTTTATTTTTATATTAGAGATCTATGGCTACCATAAACTTACTGTTTCACTATTCTAGAGGGTTTCTAATTTTGTTTGTCAAGCTTACTAGCTATTGAGGGAAGACACAACAAGTTCTTTGCTTGCCCATGGATGCACACAATCCATTCCAGTGTCCCTAATACTGTACATGGGTCGTATAAGATGCACTAGCATTCCATAAAGATGCCACTGATCCCTTGAGGTCATACAATTCAATTTCTAAGCCTCTGAGATATTGGAAATCCTACTTAAAATTTTAGTAGAGATTTGGGTGATAGTTCATGCTAATAAATCAAAACTTGAATTATTTAATTCCTCTCTTCCTTGTTTGGCATCTTGTGGGTTAAAATTGCAATTTGGCATTCCCAAGTTCAAAGTGTTGGATTTTGTGGACTTGTTTTCCTTTCCCATGTCATTAAAATAAATGCCTAACATATAGATTTAATAAATGTTGTTAAGTGAATTAAGAAATTTCCATCTCTTATGTGGTTCAAGTAATGATGGATAAGTCAAATTGGAATTGATCATAAGAACATGAAATTGGTGAAGGTATTATGATTTACATGATAATTGTTGATTAAGGTTGGTTGTCATTGATGTCAACCCTTGAAGAAAGCCCTGTAGCACAAAGGTTGGGTAATGGACCCAAGATTGTTTGATGTAAATATGACTCATTATTGTCTTTTCATGGTTAATAATAAGTAGAAATGGATGAACTACAAAGTGGTCCCCTTATGGTGAAAGCCCTCACGGGAAGATGCTTTGCGGATTGAGTTATCCTGGAAGTATGAATAGAGAACCCATGATTATTTGTGGAATAATGAAATGAACGCCAATGAATTTGTCAGTGAAACTATCCTAGATGGATAGTCCTTGTCATTCCATTTCTGGTGGTATGTGGAACATCACATAACTCCTCACGGTTTGAGAGTTATGGCCTTACGAAGTTGGAGGACCCTTAGATGTCATCTAGAAGCCGCAAAAGGTCAAAGTAGTCAAAGTGGTTTAAGAGATTTAAAATGGTAAATAATAAAGTGAAGTGATGAGTGTACTCTAATTCAAAGTGAATACAGAATAAATTAATTCAATAATAAATTTAATGGAGAAATTAGAAGTGGGTTAACCCTAAAATAAAGAAAGTGGGCAAAGTGACCTAGAAGATGTTTTTAAGGAAGCTACTTGGAGAGTATAAAAAAGAGGCAAGGCTCTCTCATTTAAGACACACTTGAGAATATTGAATGCCTATAGGTGTCTGAGGTAACCAAAGGATATCTAAGACTAATTTCTGATGAAAGTGAAGAAAAGAAGGCCGAAATTCAAGGAAGGATAATTTCTTTTGATGATGCTCTCTAAGGTATGTTTTTTTTCAGGTCATCTCACCATTTTCGCAATAATTTTTTTTCTAGAATGATTCAGACCATGAAATTTCTCTTCCATTGAGGAAACATATCCAAGTATCTGTGGTAAAAAATTCGTCTTGTGGGTCGTTTTATTTTTGGAGTTACACTCTGTGGAAAATAGGGTTTTTGGCTAGTCCCGAAACTAGTAAAAAACAGGTGTTTCAGGTAAAAACGTCATAAATTATTCATAACAGATCCAAATTCAATAAAACCAAATTTTTTGGTTAGAGTAAAGTCTGTAGTATTCTATGTAATAGTTTCATATCAATTCAACAAATATTTCGTGCGGAGCACTCTCTACAAGGTCGCTCTCTAGAATAAGCCAGAATTCATCAAGGTGTGCCATTTTTTCCATAACTCCTTTTATGAAAGGTTACAAGTAGGGAATCCTGGAGGAATTGCATAAAACACACTAAAGAAAATTGTGTATCAGTTTTAGATATTTATTCATTACAGGTACAAAGTTATGATTATTTCAATTTAGGGTTGTTGACTAATCCAAAACTAGTCTTGTGAGACTAAAGAAACGTTTGATGAAAATGCTAGTCTCTTGTTGTTAAAGTTAGGGAAGGTTTTAAGGTACGTGATCATATACACAAGTTCTATTGTAGAGTTACAAATCATATTTGGATGATGAAATTGATGAGAGCTTTTGGTTGAGGTACAAGTTGGGTACATGGTAGAGACAAGTAGTTGATGAGTTGGCACATACATGAGGTGTATAGTTGATGATGTTGGTACATATTGATGAGTACTTGACACATGATTGGTACATACTTGGTACATGGTTGGTTGCACTTTTTTATGGTACAGGTTGATTACAGATTATTTGGTACAGGTTGGTGCATGGTTGATGCACTTGTTTATGGTACAGGTTGATTACAGGTTGAGGTACAGGTTGATGCATGGTTCAGGTTATTGGTACAGATTTACATCGATATATCTCACAGTGATAGTGCGACAATGGTTACATCATTCTACTTCTACTTCAGGGCGGTTGGACGGGGCAAGGACAAGTGGTTGTAGCCACCTTTCGGTTGTAGCCAGAGAACATAGGGGGTTGTAGCCTCCTTCTGGTTGTAGCCAGAGAATTAGGGAGTTGGAGCTTCCCTCAGGTTGTAGCCTAAGAAACTAGGGGGTTGGAGCCTCCTTCCAGTTGCAGCTGTAAAACAAAGGAAGTTGGTGCTTCCAATGAATGTAATTCTTCAAGACATATAAGATAAAGCATTCTGTGGTTTTCTCCCGATTTGGGTTTCCATGTAAAAAACTGGTGGACTGTGTATGTGTGTGATTGTTCATTTCTTATTTCTCATTATTGGATAATAATTCTACATTGATATAACACTTGGATTATTTGGAGAAAAATGATTATAATTACGCTATTACTGATTCACCCCCCCTCTCAGTAATCCAACAATTGGTATCAGAGTAGTTTCCTTGAGAAATCAGTTTAACCACTGAAAGGTAGATCATGGAGAGTACCAACTCATATAAAAATGGAATACCACACTTTGATGGAAAAAATTTTGGAGCATAAGGATGAAGACATATATACAAGCACACGGGTTTGAAATTTGACAATCAATTGTAGATGGATACACAGTACCAACAATTCCACCAACAAATGAAAAAGCAGTGAAACTTGGTCAGAATAATTCCAAATCTAGAAATGCACTTTTGAATGGTCTTAGTGAAACAGTATTCACCAAAGTTGCACATTGTAAATCCGCCAAAGAGATTTGGGACAATCTTCGGAATATTTATGAAGGAGATACAAAAGTCAAAGAAGCAAAACTTCAAACTTGCAGAGGTCAATTCGAACAACTAAAAATGAAGGAAGATGAGAATATTGCAACCTACTTCTTAAGAGTTGGTGAAACAATGAATGCAATCATAGGATTGGGAGAAGAAATCGAAGAATCTGTAATTGTTCAAAAGGTACTAAGATCTCTTCCTATGAGATTCAAGCCTAAGATATCAGCACTAGAAGAAAGATCGGATCTGAACCCAATAAGCATGGAGGAACTGCATGGAATCTTTATAGCATATGAAATGAGAAATGAATAGGAAAATCCAGATGTAAAAGAAGTAGCCTTCAAAGCATCCAAAAGATCAAAGAAAAGTAAAAAGGAACAAGAAGAATATAGCAACAACAACGACGTTTTAGAAGATGATGAAGAAGTGTCCAACTTCGTCAAAAGACTGATCAAGGGAACTAATGGTAGGTATAGAGGTAAGATTCCTTTAATTTGTTTTAATTGTGATGGTATTCGTCATTTTTATAACAAATTTCCTCATAAGAAAAAGAGAAATGATAAAGGTTACTCAAAAGGAAAACACACATATAAAGGCAAAAGAACTACAAAGAAAGATTTCAAGAAAAGCTTATGCATCAAAGAAGACATCTCATCATCAGATGAAGATGAAATCAGTGACAGTGAGACATGAAGAGTTCTATTCATGGCAGTAAAATATTCTGACAAAGAAGACTCCGAAGAAGAATATGAAGAAGCCGAAGAAGGATATGAAGAAGTCGAAGACGAAATTGAAGAGGCAGGAGTTGAATATCGAGAAGAATTAATGTGTTCCATAGAAGTTATCAGAAGAGAAAAGAAGAAAAACAAGAAAGTACAAGCAGAACTAGACAAGAAAAAGGACACTCGAGAACTAGAACAAATGATCACAAGATTGAAGGTTCAAATAGAAGAAGATAAAAGAATTGAAGAAGCACTTAAAGAACAACTAGAAGAAAATGACAAGATCATTGAAAACTTGGAAGCAGAGATTGTCACAGTAAGAAAGGATATTCAAATGAAAAATATGCATAATAGCTCAAAAGTTCTGGATGACATTATCAACAGTAAAAAATCTCATCTTGACAAGTCTAGACTTGGATACAATTAGACAGAAAAGGGATCAAGCTCCAAAACAACAGAGCAAGAAACAAATCCAAAAAGCTATGCAGAAACAATGAAAGGGGATAGGAAGATGTACAAGGAAGATTACAGGGACACTCCTCCACTGAGAAGATTCAAATTTCAGAATTAACAACAGATAGATAGGTCTCAAGAAGAAGAAGGATTCATAAGAGCACCTTCTTTCAGAAGATCTTCAACTCCCATGTATCAAACTATATTTTTTGGTTTATGTTATGCATGTAATAATTTTGGACATAAAGATGTGAATTGCAGAGCTAACAACATGAACAATAACAACTTTGAGAGTCATACACAAAGGGGTTACTCAAGAAGACCTAGTGAAAAACAAAGAAGAATTTACAACAGGTTTGAATCTTTGAGCACTGAAGTGGAATGTTACAAATGTAACAATTTTGGACACGTGGCCAAAAATTGCAGAATGACAGTCCCTCCTAAAGAACCCCAACAAAATAACAACAGTCACAGACAAGAACCTCAAAAAACAACATGGATAAGAAATCAAGATCAATATAGCAATGAAGAATGCACAGTCGCTCTACAAGCTAAGCAGAAGAAACACAGTTGGTATGTTGACAGTGGGTGTTCAAAACACATGACAGGTGATAGAGACAAATTTCTTACATTGCGAAAGGAAAGAAATGGATTAGTCTCATTCAGAAATTATAATTCAGCCAAAATCATTGGAGAAGGCACAGTACGAATTGGGAACAAGAATAAAAAGGCACAAAATGTTCTACTGGTAGAAGATATGAAACATAATCTTCTAAGTGTGAGTCAAATGTGTGACCAAGGTAATAAAGTTACTTTCAATTCACAAAAGTGTGATATAAGAAGAGAAGGTTCAGGGAAATTGGTCGGTACAGCTGCAAGAACTTCAAACAACATATATGTGTTAAGTGAAATTGGAAATGAAAAGTGTTGTCTAGGAAAGGAAGATGAAAGTTGGCTATGGCACAGAAGCATGAGTCACATGCATTTTGATAACCTTGTCAAATTCATAAAAAGAAAAGCAGTTAGAGAAATTCCCCAGATCATGAAACCAACCAACACTTAATGCAAACATTGTCAACAAGGAAAGCAAATAAAGACCAGGTTCAAATCAAAGGAATATTCAACAACAAGACCACTGGAAATTGTGCATACTGATCTAGTTGGACCAACTACAACAAAGGGCTTAAAAGGTGAGAGATACTTTATGTTATTAGTTGATGATTATACAAGAATGACTGCAGTTTGCTTTCTCAAGAACAAGTCAGAAGCTTTTGAAAACTTCAAGATTTACAAGGAAATGGTTGAAAATGATATGGATTCAAGAATTAAATGCTTGAGATCTGATAATGGAGGAAAGTTCACTTCAAAGGAATTTATGGACTACTGCAACAGTCATGGAATAAAAAGACAATTCTCCGTTGCTAGGACACCTCAACAGAATGTTGTTGAAAGAAAGAACAAGACAGTACATGAAATGGCTCGAACAATGCTAATGGATTACAAATTGACAGATATATTTTGGACACAGGCAATGCATACAAAAATTCACATTCAAAATAGAGTAATGCTCATAAACAACACCGATAAAACTCCCTACGAGCTATGGAAAGGAAGACTAGCAAATGTGAAGCACTTTAGAGTTTTTGGAAGCAAATGATACATCAAAAGAGAAGATGGAATAATGGGAAAGTTTGACTCTCGTGTGGACAAAGGAGTACTTGTTGGTTACTCAAGTAGAAGGAAAACATACAAGTGTTACAATCTAAGATTGAACAAAGTTGTGGAAAGCATTGATGTAACAATTGATGAAACAGGTAGACCATAATCAAAGGAAGAAGAAAACAAATCAATGGAACAACTTTTCGAAGAAGAAGAAGCAGAAGATGAAGTAGAAGAGGAAGATGAAGAGAATCCGACAGAAACAGAAGAGCAATTTCAACAAGTATCTCCAAAGACGCCCAACAAACGAGTACAGAAGAATCTTCCTTCATATCATATTATTGGAAACAAAGATGTAGGAGTGTAGACTAGAAGAAAAATCCATTCACCAGAACAAACACACCTAGCACTCTTATCTACAATTGAACCAAATTGTTTTGAAGAAGCCAACAAGGATGGTTTTTGGAATAAGGCCATGAATGAAGAATTGGATCAAATAGAGAAAAATAACACTTGGGAACTGGTTCCAAGACCAAAGAATAAGAATGTGATTGGCACAAAATGGGTTTTCAGGAATAAATTAAATGAATATGGACAAGTTACAAGGAACAAAGCTAGATTGGTATGTAAAGGATATGCACAGATTGAAGGAATCAACTTTGAAGAGACATTTTCCCCAATTGCTAGAATGGAAGCAATCCGGTTGCTTTTAGCCTATGCATGCTTCAAAAATGTTAAATTATATCAGATGGACGTAAAATCATCTTTTATGAATGGGGAACTTGAAGAAGAAGTCTACATTGAATAACCAGAAGGATTTCAGTTGTCAGAGAACACAAATTATGTGTGTAAATTAAATAAGGCCTTGTATGGTCTAAAACAGGCTCTTAGAGCATGGTTCTCTAGACTAGATAAGTATCTGCAATAGGCAGGGTTCAGAAAAGAAAGTGCAGACAACAACCTCTACATCAAGGTAAGTGAAGGTAATATTTTATTAATTGAAGTTTATGTTGATGATATTATTTTTGGTAGTGATGATGACAGGTTAAGCCAGAAATTTGCAAAAGATATGCAGAATGAATTTGAAATGTTGTTACTTGGCAAACTATCCTTCTTTTTGGGACTTCAGATATGTCAAAGCAACCAAGGAATATTTATTTCTCAAACCAAGTATATCAGAGAAATGCTAAAGAGGTTTGGAATGGAAGATTGCAAACCAGTTATCACTCATGAAAACCAGTTGCAAGTTGAGCAAAGATGATGGTTCGAAGTCTATAGATCAGAGGCAATATAGGTCAATGATTGGCAGCCTACTATATGTGATAGCATCTAGACCAGATGTAATGCAGGTAGTTGGACAGGTGGCACGATTTCAAGCAGCACCAAAGGAGTTACATGTGTTAGCAGTGAAGAGGATTTTCAGATATCTCAAAGGAACAAAAGAGTTTGGATTATGGTATCCAAAAGGAAAGGATCTATCACTTATTGCCTACACAGATGCAGATTGGCTACATTGTATTGATGACTGACGAAGCACTAGTGGAGTAGCATTCTACTTGGGCGAGTGTTTAGTATCCTGGATAAGAAAGAAACAATCATCAATATCTTTATCTATAGCCGAGGCATAGTATATTGCAGCAACATCATGTTGTACACAAGTTCTTTGGATGAAACAAACTCTGACAGATATACAACTTGAGTATGATGAGGCCATTCTAATCTATTGTGATAATACAAGTGCCATCAGTATCTCAAAGAACCCGATGATGCACTTCAAGACGAAGCACATTCCAATAAAGTATCACTTTCTATGGGAGCAGGTTGTAGAAAAGAACATCAAAGTTGAGTATGTGGGCATAAAAGAACAAGTGGAAGACATCTTCACAAAACCACTTCCACGAGAATCCTTTGAATATCTTCACCAGAGACTTGGAGTTATTTCTACTCCAAAATGAATTCTTTTTGAATGCTTATCTGATATGTCTTAGATTTACACGAGGAAGCACCATAAGAGGGAAGTTCAGTCAGGGGGAGCAACCCCGTACAGAAAGATACCTTTGCCATTGATAACAAAGGGGGAGAGATTTATCAGATGCAGAGGACAGAGGCACAGGACAGAGGCATGGTTCTAGGGAGCGCATGAGTGATATGATTTTAGCATTGCATCAGAGTGTTGCCATCAATGCCAAAGGGGGATATTGTTGATTAAGGTTGGTTGTCATTGATGTCAACCCTTGAAGAAAGCCCCGTAGTACAAAGGTTGGGTAATGGACCCAATATTGTTTAATGTAAAGATGACTTGTTATTGTATTGTCATGGTTCATAATAAGTAGAAATGGATGAACTCCAAAGTGGTCCCCTTATGGTGAAATCCCTCACGGGAAGACGCTTTGTGGATTGAGTTATCCTAGAAGTATGGATATAGAACCCATGATTATTTGTGGAATAATGAGATGAAAAACAATGAATTTGTCAGTGAAACTATCCTAGATGGATATTTCTTGTCATTCTTTTTCCACTGGTATGTGGAACATCACATAACTCCTCATGGTTTGAGAGTCATGACCTTACGAAGTTGGAGGACCCTCATATGTCATCTAGAAGCCCCAAAAGGTCAAAGTAGTCAAAGTGGTTTAATAGATTTCAAAAGATAAATAATAAAGTGAAGTTATGAGTGTACTATAATTCAAAGTGAATAAAAAATAAATTAATTCAATAATAAATTTAATGGAGAAATTAGAAGTGGGTTAACCCTAAAATAAGGAAAGTGGGCAAAGTGACCTAGAAGATGTTTTTAAGGAAGCTATTTGGAGAGTATAAATAAGAGGCAAGGCTCTCTCATTTAAGACACACTTGAGAATATTGAATAACTATAGGTGTATGAGGTAAACAAAGGATATCTAAGCCAAATTTTTGAGGAAAGTGAAGAAAAGAAGGCTGGAATTCAAGGAAGGATAAATTCTTTTGATGATGCTTTCTAAGGTATGTTTTTTTCAGGTCATCTCACCATTTTCGCAATAATTTTTTTTCTAGAATGATTCAGACCATGAAATTGCTATTCCATTGAGGAAACATATCCATTTATCTGTGGTAAAACATTCATATTGTGGTTCGTTGTATTTTTGGAGTTACACTCCGTGGAAAATAGGGTTTGTGGCTAGTCCTGAAACTAGTCAAAAACAGGTGTTTCGGGTAAAAACGTCATAAATTATTCATAACATATCCAAATTTAGTAAGACAAAATGTGTTGGTTAGAGTAAATTCTTTAGTATGTTGTGTAATAGTTTCATATCAATTCAACAAATATTCTGTGCGGAGCACTCTCTACAAGGTCGCTCTCTAGAATAAGCCAAAATTCAACATGGTGTGCCATTTTTTCCATAACTCCTTTTTTGAGAGGTTCCAAGTAGTGAAACTTGGAGGAATTGAATAAAACACACTAAAGAACATTGTATATCAGATTCAAATCTTTATTCATTACAGGTACAAAGTTATGATTATTTCAAGTTAGGGTTGTTGACTAATCCAAAACTTGTCTTGTGAGACTAAAGAAACGTTTGATGAAAATGCTAGTCTCTTGTTGTTAAAGTTAAAGAAGGTTTGTAGGTATTTGATCATATACAAAAGGTCTATTACAGAGTTACAAACCATATTTGGATGATGAAATTGATGAGGGCTTTTGGTTGAGGTACAAGTTGGGTACATGGTTGAGACAAGTAGTTGATGAGTTGGCACATACATGAGGTGTATAGTTGATGATGTTGGTACATATTGACGAGTACTTGACACATGATTGGTACATATTTGGTACATGGTTGGTTGCACTTTTTTATGGTACAGGTTGATTACAGATTATTTGGTATAGGTTGGTGCATGGTTGATGCACTTGTTTATGGTACATATTGATTACAGGTTGAGGTACAGGTTGATGCATGGTTCAGGTTATTGGTACAGGTTGATTGGTACAGGTTTACATTGATAAATCTCATAGTGATAGTGTGACAGTGGTTCCATCATTCTAGTTCTACTTTAGGGAGGTTGGACGGGGCAAGGACAGGTGGTTGTAGACACCTTCCGGTTGTAGCCGGAGAACATAGGGGGTTGTCACCTCCTTCTGGTTGTAGCCAGAGAATTGGGGAGTTGGAGCTTCCCTCAGGTTGTAGCCTGAGAAACTAGGGGGTTGGAGCCTCTTTCCAGTTGCAGCTGGAAAAAAAAGGAAGTTGGTGCTTCCAATTAATGTAATTCTTCTAGACATATAAGATAAAGCATTCTGTGGTTTTCTCCCGATTTGGGTTTCCACGTAAAAGACTAGTGTACTGTGTATGTGTGTGATTGTTCATTTCTTATTGCTCATTATTGGATAGTAATTATACATTGATATAACACTTGGATTATTTGAAGAAAAATGATTATAGTTACGCTATTACTGATTCACCCCCCCTCTCAGTAATCCAACAATAATTGTCGATGAAGATTTATTCATGTCATTACAATCACTTGGAAAGAATGCACTTATATTGACGAGTAGTATCTTGCAATGAAAATTGTAGCCAAAGCTTGAGTACATACTTGTGGTGATTACACTTGAAGGAGCATTGAGTTGATTTCATTGGTTATACAAAAACTTCATAGCAAGTTGGTATTTGTTACGAGGAAAATCTCTCTATGGCATGGGATAAACCACAAAAGACTAAATGACACAGATAAATCAACTCTAATCCCATGTATGCTATATAAAAGAAATGCTAACAAGACAAGATGAAGATCCTACCTCGTCCGAATGTTCGATGAAGACCACCGTTGAGCACACAACTCAAAGATTTATACCTGCAACTTGTCCTAAACAACCAAGATACACAAGCATATGGTGATAATATATAATGTTAGCATATAAAATAGCATAATCCATTAACATTCATGAAAAATACGCCCATGGAATAATAATTCAAATATTTGCAGGACATCAATTGGACGAGAAAATAGTATTTCTATTAAAAATGATCAACATAAGTGTATAAGTGACAAACTTCTGTAACAACACACATCCGAACCGAGAAACTAAGTCCCTCCAGCTGGGCCTTCACCACTTCAATCCTCCACCAAAGACAAGATCATATAAAGGAGATAATGAGGTTCTCCATCAAAGAAGGAAGAACTTGGGGGCTAAACAATGTGTTCATACTTTCAAGGATAAAGGGATGTAGACTCAATGTGAAGTTAAATTTCTCTAGAGTATATTTTCTCTCAAAAGTTGAATTCTCTCCTCTTCCACGATTTGGATATGGCCCAATTTATAGCCTTGAAGCGGAACTGAAGGGATGAGTCAAAACGTTTCCAGTATATGGAAGGTCAAGGATCATGGACCTCGGGACGTGACATGGAAACCCAACACAATTTTTAATTTTAAGCACCAAATCCGATGTATACGGGCTTTATTGGTGCAACCTGCGTATACACATGCTGTCTAACTGGTAGGGCACGTATATGTGGAAAAATATGATTTTTTGGCTCTGGAAGGTACAAAAAGGGGACTTTCAAGTCTGCATAGGGAAATGGAAATACCATCCAAGAAAGTTGCATGGGGTGAGGAAAAAATTTCTATAACATATGCCCCTTAATGTGTGAAGTCAGAGGAGTATTTGTGATGGTCGAAATACATTATAAATCCCAGAAGTGGAGTAATGGAGACTCAACTAGAAGTGCTAGTTGCTCATGAGAATATTACAATCCATAATGACTTTGTACACATGGATGCCCATTTGAATTACACTGGAGATCCATGTGGAAATATACCAAACAGTTTTTCATGGACATGAATAGGCAATACAAAGTAGACACATGCCATAGGATGTCATAGTCACGAACAAGGCCCAGTGGAAACCAGTCTCAAAATCAATTTGAATATATCTGTATACAATGGAGTACAATCTGATCTCCCATGATCACTGAAGTCATATAGGTACTGGTCCAATGAACGATAGAAACAACTCAGGAAAGATGCCATTGTAAACTGAATGTCTTCTACACTATCCACCAAAGGTGAAATTCTACATCATCTGAATAGAGGAGTTGAAGTCGAACACAATGAGACTTTGTTTGATTACTGATCATTAATGTATAACATTAACAAATGTGAGACAACCTACCAATAATGAAAGTAGTTATCAAGGCACCGAGTACATTCTTACAAGTGTGAATAAAGGTGTTGAGGTTGAACACTTGAAGAATCCATCGATCAGGATACATTGATGTATTCCCAACTATCGATGGCGAGAGAACCTGCCACTGATGACTGCAAGCCTCTAGGTACTCATAGGACTCTAGGCCTTGTTTCCAGAATAGATGAGTTGAAATCGATGGAAGGAGACCCGCTGAAAGGAGAGCATTAAGGAATCTTTCATCAGTCGTCATGAGGTACAAAGCAATAACTTCATGATTTGGAGGAACTCAAATGAAGAGGTTGTTCACGAACTAGCGACCCTGTGCATCTTTCGCATGCACCAGATGCAAGTAGTGCACGAAAAAGACCCTCTGAATAACAACCAATAATGAAGACTGTTGAAAAAGGAGAGGAAACCACCAATAAGGAAAATGGCTTCCAAGACACTTCACGAATCCCAATGTGTGAATAGATATCTTTCCATCGAACACAAGGGAAAACCCCTAGTCAATGACCAATGAGGAGATGTCGACTGCTGGGTTCAATGTTACCTACCCATAATGAAAGTAAGACCAGGGTGCACGGTAGGACTACAACTTCATGTGATTCTGAGACACACTAAGGGTATG
Organism: Picea engelmannii; assembly: GCA_009831015.1. Lineage (NCBI taxonomy): Eukaryota > Viridiplantae > Streptophyta > Pinopsida > Pinales > Pinaceae > Picea > Picea engelmannii. The sequence continues at coordinate 16,123 of ML809738.1, read as the reverse complement.
GCCATCATGCAAAGTCAAGAGTTTTGAGAAATGGCCGACACAGGCTTATAAACATCCTTTGAAAAAAAACATGAGACATATGGGTAACTCAGGCATCATAGACTTGATGATAAAGCTTCATGATGCAGGAGGCATAAAAAAAATCTCCATAGGGACTAGAAGAATAACCAGTCAGAGGAGTAAACTCTAAGTAATGATTTCATCTTCCTAAGGTCATACTAAACCCAAACTTTGGATGACAGTGGACTCAAAAGTTTGTGCTTTGTTCAAAGGTAACACGACTGCTGCCAATATGAGATAATATTCTTTTCCTACCCATATTTTTTTGTTTTTTCGTAGGAAAATGAATGCTATGATACAAGAGAGGAAACAAGTATCGTGAGTAAGAAACTAGCTCCAAAAAATGGAACATACCTATGCCCAATGAAAGGAAGTGCATGCGGGGAATGGATACTCTGGGGAATGTTTCCTCTTAGGGTACAGGGTGTCAAGATGCAAAGGATATAAACAAGGCTCTACTTGGCTAGTGATGAAAATTGCTAAGGTAAGAGGCTTATAACGAGAAAGTGGGAACCGTCAATAGGCTCAATACTGCAAGCAAGATAATGGAATGCAATTACAACTTAACTCCAAAGAATGTCCTTTTTCGTAGATTTAGTCCCCTAGGCTCGAAAAAGTATAAAACAATACCCATGAGAACTTTTCTAGCCAATGTTGACTAGAGTATTCCTTTTTCAAAATTAGTCTACTTGGTATGAAAAAGGGTTAAACTTACACCAAATAAACGTCCTTTCAAAGCCATTTAACGAGTGTGAAAGAGACAAGTTCACTCGACAATGTTTTTACTTCTTAGAGAGTAGGGAAAGATCTTGACTAAGACTTGGGGGGAGTCCCATAGGTATAGGTCAGAATGCTTGTGAGTAAGAATATGGGGTTCGAATGGAAAGTTATATTGGAACTATAAGGGACTCTAGGTCCTATGGAATAATTTCTACAATGGGAACCAAATGGCACAAAGGTTCTAACTAGGGCACCCATGTTTGGTAAGTATCTACCACTCAATAACGACACTTGTAGTAGAAGTAAGAAGGTTATGTGTCACTAATAAATGGGTTTGTACCTAAGGCATATGGATCACAGTCATAGGACAATGAAAATATGCAAAATGGAGTGATAACCTATCCTATATCTTGGTAAACTAAAATACCTGCTGAAGTCATGAACGAGCGATATGATGCTAGAAACCGCAAAAATACCTGGACAAAACCACCAAAACCAACTCCTTCGACTGCACTATTAGTCCACAAGGTCAAAAAATTAGCATAAACTATGTAAAGTGGATAAAACTTTTCTACTAATAGTAAAAATAACCAATTTTACCATACCATTTGATTTTTTTACCCACATAGTGCACTTTGGACCATTTTTCCCATGATCTTTAAGTGTCGATTGTGGGAGCTATGATATTGACAACCATCTGGACCATGTAAGTGCTCTTCCCCTCTTCATTTATAGTGGTGTAAAATTCCAATTTAGTCCTCATTTTTTGAGTTTTAGATGGCACAACTTGTAAATTAGGGTGTACACGAGCTATAGTTCATTGGGTCACGTATATGGAGACATATACACGGGAAAATTAAAGTCTTCCCACGTATATGTGGCCCTACACGTGACTGTTAACATTACAGCCCACGTACAAGTCTGCAAACAATTTTTTTAATGAATTTAACTCAAAAAATGATTTTCCTTTTGCAGGATGGTGCCTTAATGGAGAGAGAGGGAACACGAGGAGGTAGATGCAGTAGTGGAAATAGATGCAAGGGCCCAACTAGCTCTAAAAATATGTGGACTTTACAAATTTTGAGCTCTCAAAGGAATGATGGCTCAAGTGAGGTTAGTCCAAATGCTAGTAAACTTTTGGGATCCGAAGACATAGGCCTTCAATCTCGATGGGAAACTATTGAGGATTGAAGTAGATGACATCTATTTTATCACAGGATTGTCTCGCCGGGGAGAGGTAGTGAATCGAAAGGCCCGAGGGGCTGGGGGTGCTATGAACATAGAGGATTACATTGCCACCCACTGTGTTGCAGGAAAAAATAAAGTAGGGAGCTAACTCCCCATCAGGGCGATTGAGAACCTGAGTTTAAAGATTGCTGTCCTTGTTCTTACACAGATCTCGGGGTCAGCCTCTGTGAACCAAGCATCAAGGCCACTCATGTTTTACGCAGTGGAGTGTTTACAACCCATGTTTTATGATTGCTGTACCTCACTACTACCTAACATGAAGAGCCAACTAACGGATTGCAAACAAGGGAGAAAGAGAAACTTTGGGTTTGCATCCATCTTGTGTAGTTTTTTCCTTGAGTGGGTTCCAGGCTTAAGCCCTAGAGTAGAGATCATTCCACACGAACTATGAGATCCATCCATGTCGTGGTGGATCGATGTGATGAGGCGGTTAGGAGGTGGTAAGGTGCAAACCCCCTACAATGATGAGTTCTTCTTCTGGTGGCGTCAACAGGTGATAGCCATAAAATACTACCCTTATGCTGGGATCTACTACAGAGGAGATCCAAATATTACTTTTCCACCAGACTCCACCTACGATGATATATGTATGATTTTTTTTATATATTTCATTTTTTTGTGTTTTTTCCAAAAAGAATAAAAAATGAAAATATTTTTGTATGGTATCAAGTATTAACAACATACTTTATTACACACATGTGGGTCTGTGATGACCAAATGGATTCCCACGACATCGATGAAGGAACCGGGGAGATGAGCATGCGGGAGGAGATGCGAAGAGAGTACTACAAAATGTGCAGGGGAACCTGTCTCGATGATGAACATGATTCCTATGGTTCAGGTGGAGGATCTGCCAGAGGCTATGCAATGACAGGCGGTATGTGTGCCCCGTGCATGGTTGTAACTCTTCCAATGTCTCACAAATTTTGTAGTGTGCTATCATGATATGCATTCAACGTCATAGGCCTAGACGCCATGGTCATTATATCTATCGACCATTTATGTATTTTGAGGGCTTGAGCCCCATTTTATACTATGACACCATATTTTTTTAAGAGATGAAATATAAAAAACATTGGTCCTCGTCTTTATTTATATATGTTACAATGTATACATTGATGAATGCGTTTTCTTTACTTTAGTTATGTGACAAATGCGAATCCAAAAAATAATTATAATATGCATCAGATACATAATTAGAACTTCTAGGTATGTGATTTTAAGTAATAAAATCAAAGTATCGTTCCAAAAGTCATACCCGTAGGAATCTTCGGAGTAGAGTAGGGTATCTCACACATTAACTACTGTTTAACTGACATACTACTAACTGGAAGTCCAGGCGAACCTCTAAATACCGAACACCATGAGAAACGACATCATGTAAAATCTATGTAACATCTCTATACTCAGCCACATTATTCGTTGATGGCTCCAGACAAACACCACCTAAAGACACCAGTTGACCCTCAGGTGAGTAAATGACCCAAGCGAAAAAAGCCATGTTCCGTGTATGATTACTGCCACCATCTACGAATCCTAAGTAAATTGAAGACTTTGTTGACATCTTCCAACCAAGGGAAAACTCGATAAGCAAGCCGATGAAGCAAAGGAAAAGACATATATACACTAAGATACACTAGTATACAAAGAGTCATTCTCAATATTGAGGGCTCAAGCATAATATCTTTTAAGTTAGAGCCCATTTTTGGGCTCATCCAACATATTCCCTTCATAATATTCTAACTCATAGGCTCCTTTCTCTAAAACATGTGGCACGATATAAGGACCGTGCCACATGGGATTGAACTTACCTATCCCCAATGGTTCTTTGGCTTGGTCATACAAGAGGACCAAGTCACCCTCAACATATTGCCGAGGACAAAAAAACCTATCATACTAAACCTTAACACGTTGTTTATTCACTTCAAAAGTCGTAGATGCATCTCAAAGCTGCTCATCTAGATGCTCTAGGTGCACGAGGCATTCTTCAAGATCATATGTGTCAGGTAGGAGCTCAATTTTTATCTTGAGTGAAGGGATCTCACATTCAATCAGAAGGATCGACTCCACCCTATGTACTAACTAAAAAGGAGAAAAACCAGTGGACGTACCAAGATTTGATATTCCCAAAGCGCAGGGTAAAGCATAAGATGCCAATTAGATTTAGTCTAGGTGACAGTTTTTTGCAAAATGTTCTTGAGATATTTATTCATTGCCTCTACTTGTCCATTTTCCTAAGGATAATACAGTGAATAATGACTATGCTTAAACCCTTGTTTTGATGCTAACTCCTTCATCATTTCATTCTGAAAGTGGCTTCCATGATCAGTGACAATCTCCTTTGGGATTCCGAACTGGGATATAATTTGGTTGAATACAAAGAATGATACAATATTACCATCATATTTAATGGTAGGCATGGCCTCTTCCCATTTAGTGAAATAGTTCACAACCACAATGATATTATGATGCCCCCCAACCGAAGCTGGGTTGCACTCCATAAAATCTACCCCCCACTTGGTGAAGGGACCGATGGTGATGACTGGGTGAAGAGGAGATGGATGCGAGTGCATTTTTTGAGCAAACACCTAGCAAGGGTGACACTTCTTGAAAAATTCAACACAATCTTTAAAAATTGATGGCCAAAAATAACCAGCTTGCAATATTTTTTGGGCTGTCGCAAGCCCAAATAGATGACCACCACAAGATCCACTATGACAATCATTGAGAACTGACTTAGCTTCCTTGTGAGTCAAGCAACGATGGAAAATATTATCTAATCCTTAACAATACAAAGTGTCGTTGATGATAAGGTAGTTTTTAGCTTGATGACGTATACGTCGTCGATCGTCTCTCAATAGATGCTGGGATAACTTGAAGGTTTGAAGATAGATTAAAATGTCTCCATACCAGGGGTCTGAAGATGAGATAAGGAAGATATGTTCATCTGTGAACAAATCATAATGAACAATGTCCTCATCTATTCAAGGAAAGTCTGATATCAACTCGACAAAAACTAAAGATTTCTTAGACTTTGTCGAAGAAAAATCGAGATCAAATTCTTGCAAAATAACAATCCACTTATTGTATTTCCCCCCTATGATACGTATGGTAAGGACATATTGAAATGGATTGATATCTGCAACTATGGTAATTTTTCAAAGCAATATATATTGCCGTAATATCTGAACTGCATGTACGACGACCAAGGCTAGCTTCTCGACGTGAGAGTACTTAAGTTCAGGACCGAGTAAGTTTTGACTAAGATAGTAGACAATGTGGTCATGGAGCTCATCGTCCTCTTGAACCAGAACCATACCAACCATCCCTTCGGACGCGGCGATATAAAGCAAATAGTCCCTACTATAGTATGAAGGCTTCAATAGAGGCATCGATACCAAGGATTTCTTAAGAGCATCGAAGGATTCCTGGGGTCGCTCATCCCATATAAACGGAGTATCCTTCTTCAAAAGACACATGCAACCCTTAGTTAAACTAGCATAGTTCACTATGAAACGATGCAAGAAGTTAAACTTCCTCTATAAACTCTGAAGTGGTCGAATGTTTCATGGGGGAGGAAATCAAAGTATTGCCTCAACCTTCATAGGATCCACCATGATCCCATTCTCAGAGACTAAGAACCCTAAGCGATGAACATAACTAACACATAAGATGCACTTGTGAGGGTTCAAACGAATGCGATAATAATGACATCTCTCAAATACTAGTCGAAGGTGAGTGTAATGATATACCCTCTTGAGAGAGTGAGCAGTGAGATCATCAAGGTAAGCTTCGACAATATGTTTAAGATCGTGAAAAGAAAAGTTCATGGGGCATTAAAAGGTTTCTTCGGTGTTTTTAAGGCCAAAAGGTATTTTTCGGTATGAAAAAGTACCCCAAGGACAAATAAACATTGTCTTGTGTTGATCCTCGGGTTTGATTTGAATTTGATTATATCCTGAAAATATGTTCATAAAAGAAAAAACTTCGCTTCTCACGCACTCATCGAGAATATGGTCAATAAAAGGTGTTGGGAAGTTGTCTTTAGGACAAGCCTTGTTCAAGTCTCGAAAATCCATATAGACACGAATGGTTCCTTGCTTCTTATTCACGAGAATGGGGTTGGACAACCATTCGGTCAAAGGAACTAGGTCGATGAAACCAACATTAAGTATCTTTTCTACCTCCACCTTAATAGCAGGGGCCTTCCTAGGATTAACATCTCTGACACGTTTTTGAAAAGGTCAAACATCCAGATAAGTCTTGATGTCATGTTCTAAAATGCTAGTGCCGATCCCTGACATCTCTTTGTATGACCAGGCAAATAGATCACAAACTTCTTTGAAGAGATCAGTGTAGACCTGAATTTCTCCAAGCGAACACTCCACACCGATATATACATTTTCAATTTTTCCAGGAATTCGAGAGATGTTGATCATGATGGTAGGAGAAAAATTCACCATGTTTCCTTTGGCATAAACACCATGCATATCTAGTGGAACCACAATTTGACCGATGATCTCACTCAAGGTAGATCTAAATTTGTCTTATTCGATCCTAACAATTTATGGGAGGAAGTAAGAGCGATGATGCATATCATCCCATGGCCTATCGGGACCATTCATGGCCTCTAAGATGGCTTCATCTGAGGGTAAAGTATCATCAAGAAAATCATGTGAACAAGATGATCGGGTGGCTCATATGGGCTCGAGAACATGATCCTCCTTGTCTGTCAACAAGAAGACATGATCCAGGTCAGTAGTAGTGTTAAGAACAATCTGATACACAACCTTTGATGCTGATAGTGGAATTTCCATTCCAATGTGTGACTGACCTTCACCTGACAAATTCAGGGAAAGTATGGTCCAAGGGTCATTTAAATACGAAGTATAGAAATGAATGAACCTCATTGATGATGAAGACTCAGTGAAAATGGTATAAATGTAATGAATTAGTGCCATGAAATCAAAGGTAACCATGAGAGAGGAATACATTTTGACACCAATATCCTCAGTTGCCGGCTGATAATTGTTAATCATTGGGATCGAAGGTCCAACTGATGTATTAGGAATAGCATGCGCAAAGGACAATTGATCAATCATCACTATTTTTCCTTTTTGAGGAAAACATAAAGTGTTAAAAAAAGACGACACAACCGTGGTCATGGCATAAGTCCAATTACGCACTAGTAGTAAATTATAGTCAAGGGGCACATCTACCACCTCAACATCAACCTCCATTGTCTTTCCACGTAAATGGACCGAAAAAGCGGAAAGAATTCCGTGGGGTCGAAATGAAAGACCATCAAATGTGGTCAACATAGTCAGTCATAGATTGAGAGAGATTAGAGAACCAATGTCTTTCCAATAGGTTAGGGACATCACGCACATTGAAACACCTTCATCAATAACATTGTGTTTGATGTTATATTTCGTGTAATCCAAATGGATTTGAAAGGACACATGGTAAGGTAAGCGAGGCTTAACATCGATGGCGTTAAACTTAATAAACTTTGAGCCACATGGGTCTAGAGCTCCTAACGCAAATAATAAGGCATTCCTCTGTGAAGGACACATCTGGAGCACCTCTAAAGCCGACATCACACAAGGGGTTTGAACCAGATATTCATCAATATAATAGTTCTGGGAAGCTTTGGCATTAGGATTGTGGGCAGAGCATTTTAGTACTCGTTTTGGACTACGAGGCAGAGGCTCTAGATTTTCGATCTGCAAAGGTGTTTCCGGAGGAGGGGTAGACTCTGGACCTGTAACAGTTTGTGAAGAACTGTAATCACGAGATTGAGTGGCTACATTAATTTGATACTTGACCATATTAACACATAGACGATCACCTTCATGTGCCGAGGGGTTTGGATTCCCGCTCGACACATTTTCAGTATTGGAGGACCCTGAAGCCATGTGATGATTATGCAAAAACAAATCGGTCAACACAACATGCAGTTGAGATAAGAGCCTCAAGGCTTCCTCAAGTTTGGGGAATAGGTGGGTAAGGTGATGATATTTACAAAGTTTACAAGGAAACTTCACCTTCCTGTTTTCTTTCTTTCCCTCACTAGCATTATTATTTGATCTATCATTGTTAGTGTCATCCTTGAATTTATTATTATTTCTCCCACCCTTACAATTATTACCTCTTCCTTTATTTCTATTCCCTCCTGGGTTTTGATTACTATTTCGGTTGGTCGAAGACTGTATAGAATGCACATCCACCGACTGAGTGGGAGTGTAGGACGAAGACGAAGCTTGTCCTTCTATAGACTGGCTTAGAGACAACTCCTTCAACTGGTTCGTCACCAATTCTGTATACTTAGCATTCCCAGAGCCTATAATTCCATCAACATGAGGCCCAATCTTTTGTCTACGGTCATAATTTGACCTCGCTGCATCAGGAAGAATTTCATACAACATCCCAGACTGAGCATATATGAGGTTCAGTGGCTGGGCTTTGAAAATAGCTTCTTCCTCAGATGTTACCCCGGATGTAGAAACATCCTTTGAAATATAATGCAATAAGGATTTAAGGAACCACTCCAATAGAAACTATGGAGAAATGTAGGTTTTGATCAACCTCTTAAGTCTACGCCACTCTTGGATATGGTTTGAGATATGTGTGGTGTTATGTTGGTGAAGGGCTGACATAATTTCTATGCCTGCATCATAACGAACCAAAAAATGGAAGTGGTTGAGAAATACCAAAACCATCTAATTAAAATTTTTGTATGTTCACCTTGGTAGCTCAATGTACCATTTCGCTGCAACCCCCATGAGGGTGCATTGAAACAGTCTCAAACAAATCGAATCGTCATTACAAGAATTAAATGAGCACCAAAGATGAAAAGTAGTAACATGATCACTCGAATCCTCGCTAGTCTTTCCCTTGAATTTCAAAATGTACGAAGGAAGCTTGGTGGGGACGGGGGGTCATGACGGATCGTGATTCACCGAGTCATTCATTAATCTCAACAAATCTGGAAAATTAAGCATGTCCAGAAAATGGAGTCGGGGTTGCAGCATCTGAGCCCATGCTCCTGGGAAAGATTGATGTTGAGGGATTGCAGACTATCCAGGGTTCTAGTATACACCATGGCCCTATCCAATATGGTAATATCATCCTCCAAATTGATTCATAAGAGGTTGTATGGGCACTATACCTGTAGGAATGGTGTAATGAGGGTTATAAACATTGCCCCAAACTAGAGGAACTCTAGGCTAGCGGTTTCCCATACTATGAAAATGACCTCCTCTAGGTGGAAATGCAGAGGATAGAGGTGGATTCGTTATACCAAATTTGTTAGTCGAAATCAATGTGGAGGAGGAAGGGGGAAAGGACGGATCATAGGAAATGGCTTGTACACCTGGTTGAGTATTCCATCCATGAGCATTGAGACTAGGATTAGACCTAAAAGAAAATGAATTTTGACCCCCAACCATAGGATTCATTTGGGGAATTTTACTTCCACCAAACAAGAGAGGAGTATGCGCAGGGGCCATGCCCCCAGGTCCAATACTAGGATTTGTATTAGTCATTGGAATGGAGGATGAAACTTGCGATGTCATATTTGACATACCAAATGAGAAAGGGTTAGAGACCGAAGGTATGGACTGAGAATTATATATAGGCATATCAAAAAGCGACCCGAAAGGGTTCATTACTATTGGTTGAGTAGAAACCACAGGCTGGATAGGAGTAATCACGGGAACCTCTGGTACTACAACCGTCACAACTGAAGGAGTCGAAGGAACCCCATTAACTACAATAGGTATAGGAGTTGAGGGACTCCCCATGTCTTTTGTACTTGACTCAATACTCATAATTGTATAATCACAAGTCTGGTAGGTGGAGATATGTGTACCACGTTTAGTAACTTTACGCATTTTAGAAGGAAAAGACTCAAGATGTGGTGGTAACTTCAAAAAATGGAGAGACCTACGAGGAAGATGGTCTGGCTCCACGATGACTCAAGAATCGAGATATAAAACCAAATCCTAGGGCCAACTAACAATTAGAGAGCACACAAAAATAAACATAAAGGCCAAATGCACACAAACAAGATATAGTAGCTGAAAAGGGGCCTCCCTCACTAGAGTAGGTATGCCTCTCCCAAGAGGGGCTCAGGACTCCCTTTAAAATATTGGAGGTATCATAATCAGTTATGAGGGCCCTCGTGCGCTTAACAACGCAGTAGGTCAGATCCCCCCGGAGAGGTAATCCTCCATAAAGGTTGTGTGTTGTCCGACCCTTATCTGACTTAGGGTACCTATAGAATAACCCCTACAAGTAACCTATGTGGCTACCTATGTCAAGCAACTAGAGCCACCACAATATAACCAATGCACATGTGAATAGTTGTAAGTCAGGTCCACTGTATGGGTAGGGTAACAAAACCCAGAATCTTGAAAGCACCACCTCTCACAGAGGTAAAGGTACTAGTAAGACCCACAAATACCAATAGATCCCCATAAATATCTCTGACTCTAAGAAGGTATTAGAGGGATATCTATGCAACAAACTTTGTGTGACCTCATGCTTAACTTCGATGTGAGAGGAGCGTTCTGACGTCACTAATTACACAATGGATTTCACCACTCCCTGGTCATAAACATATGTTTAGTTTAATAGCCTTGGATAAGTTTACTCACAAAATCCTATTCCAAGGCCCTATATCCTATGCTTGTTTGTGTACTCTGAAAAATAAAATCATTTCTAATCATTTTTAGTTAATCAATATTACTTTTAATGGATTTTTTTTATTCAAGAGATGTGGTCATGAAACTGATGATATTATAAATCAACATATAAGATAAATGAATACAAACATAGTGCTAAGTCCTAATCTTAAATTCTCAAAAGATGGCAAGCTTTTCAAATGGAACTTTCAATGCAATTCTACAATTTCAATAAGATGTAATCTTTCCACATATGTCAAGATCAATACTAAATAACCAAAAGAACAAATGCCATAATTCAATATGAACATTTTTTTTTGTATTTTCGATATAAAGAAACAAAAATGCAAGGAATGAATAACAACTTGATATACAGGCCCTGCTGTAAGCAAAAAGAGACAAGCCAAGCAATATACCAAGAAGCAAAACCTCAGACCAAGATGCATGGACAACCAATGAAAAATATGATAAGAAATAATACCACCTAAAAATTCAACAATAAGAAGGCTTCCTATCACTCTATAGGCACTCGAAAGTTAGGACAGAGACCCAAGAAGACTCAACAACGAACCAAACTCACCCAAAAAACACAAAATTCAACCAGGAAGCCTAAAAAGTTGATGTACGTGACTTTTTGAGAAAAAATCGCATATGTATGCTCCCTATAGAAGGACAACTCACGTATGTACACGTCTGTCAAGGGAAAACCCATGTATATGTAGTAAAACACTTCCAAGGAAAGGATTAAGCCAAGAAAACTCAGATGCAAAGTAAAAATAGGTTGTCAAGCAATCAGGGAACAAGGAAACTCAGGCTAACATAGACCAAGTCAAGGAGAGAAACACTCAAAACCCCAAAACAAAAGATTAATCCCCAGTATGGTCACCAATTCTGTTACGAGGAAAATCACTCTATGGCATGGGGTAAACTAAAAAAGATGGAATGGCATGCAAAAATCAACTCTAATCCCAAGTATGATATATAAAAGAAATGATAATAGGACAAGATCAAGAGCCTACCTCATCCAAATGTTCGATGAAGACCACCGTTGAGGACACAACTCAAAGCTTTATACCTGCAACTTGTCCTCACCAACCAAGATACACAAGAATATGGTGATAATATATAAAGTTAGCATATCAAATAGCATAATCCATTAACATTCATGACAAATATGCCTATGGAATAATAATTCAAATATCTGCAAGACATCAATTGAATGAGAAAAGAGTATTTCTATTAAAAATTATCAACAAAAGTGTATAAGTGACAAACTTCTGTAACGACACACATCCGAACCAAGAAACTAAGTCCCTCCAGCTGGGCCTCCACCACTTCAATCCTTCACCAAAGGCAAGCTCATTTAAAGGAGACAATGAGCTTCTCCATCAAATAAGGAAGAGATTAGGGGTTGAACAATGTGTTCAAACTTTCAAGCATAAAGGGATGCAGACTCAATGTGAAGAGAAATTTCTCCAGAGTATCTTTTCTCTCAAGAGTTGAATTATCTCTTCTTCCATGGTTTGGATATGGCCCAATTTATAGCCTTCAAGTGGAGCTGAAGGGATGAGTCAGAATGTTTCCAGTATATGGAAGGTCAAGGATCATGGATCTCATGACATGACATGGAAACCCAACACAATTTTTTATTTTGAGCACCAAACCCAATGTATGTGGGCTGTAGTGGTGCAACCTATGTATACGTATGTTGTCTAACTGGTATGGCTCGTATATGTGGAAAACTATGTTTTTTTGGCTTTGGAAGGTGCAAAAAGGGGACTTTAAGTCTGCATAGGGAAATGGAAAGGCCATCCAAGCAAGTTGCACGGGGTGAGGCAAAATTTTCTATAACTGTGGTATTGTTAATTTTGTGCAGAGACAAGTCTAGAGAGTGTGCATTATTATATTAATCCAACAGAGGTTAATCTATTGTTGGAAATAAAAGAAAAGTCACTTAAACTCGTTGATAGTTATTATTGGAGAATGGTACCAAAGAAGTAACCAAGCTTTGAACCCAATTCTAAGAAGAGCCTTCCAACATTGATCATATGGATAGATTCGATTTAGTTGGATATCAACATGCAAAGGAGTTGCACTAAAGACAAAGTTCTTAGTGATAGATATTTGTAGAGTCTTGGTTTTTTATTGACTTGATTACTATTGTGTTGTTAGTTGGTTGATGTGTGCAGGTTACTCTAGAGACCAGTCCATGCCTCTAATCCTTAAGAGTAGATGCAATCAAAATTGAATCGAGAACAAAGGCCTTGCAACTATTAAGAGAATAGATATGTTTGCATAAGTATGGGAATACAGAACATAAATTTAATTCTGCAAGGTATCCATGTTGGTGAAGTGAGTGGGCTATAAGTCCCTTGTTTATGGATCATTTAACTAGATAATACATTGGTGTACTAATATTTGATCTGATAATGTGAGTTTTTGTCTTAAGGTGTTCAAACTATGTGTATCTACCTTATTTATTGAACATGGTATAAGAGCCCATATGAAGACCCACGCATGCTATTGATTGAGATCTTGAACCTCTTTCACTGCATGCATCAAAGTACTTTTGGATTCTATTGTTTTTAAGAATTTATTGGCCAACAAAACCATTCCAATGTGTCTGAAACATTGTTTTCAGTTGGAAACCCTTTTTATTTCACCTAAAAAGGTTTTTACTTGTCCAAGATATGACCATTTTTATCATATCCGAAGGTATACAATTTCATTACAATTTTTAAAATCTCTTTCAATCTATTTTAATTTTTCAATTGATTTTTCTATTTCTATTTCTATTTCTAATTTGATCCCTTTATGATCTGCTTAAACTCTTTTTCATGTAGCTTATGCTATCTCAATAAATCATAAATAAAGTAGAAAGTGTTTTCTTTTCTATGTATGCTCTTTGCCCCACACTTTTTGTGTTCTCGACAAATAAAAAATAGAGAGAAAACTTGCATTTTCTAGATAGACTAACTAAGATCTAACCCTAGCCTTATAAAGTTCTGGATTTGTTTTTTTGAATTTTTATTTTTATTTTTGTATGCGGTTGTGTTGAATTTTTTTGTAGGGGAAAACAAAGGTTTTGGAGGTAAGCACACACTTCGAGGAAAATAGTATTTTTTAAAGACAAAAAAAGAGCCTCATTCTCCTTCCTAAGATTTGTTATATATTTTTCATTAACTCACTTGTTTAAATGTTACTTTAATAAATTAGAGGGTTTGAGTTTAAGTCTTTATTTTCATTAAGTTGTTTTTTGAAAAATTCATGCAACTTTAAATTATAACATAACTTTTATTGTAAAGTGAATTTCACTTAAATTATAAAAGTTAATCACTTATAAAATAACTTTAATATTTTTTTTCGCAGTTACTCTCTACATACAACTTTAATTTATAAAGTAACTTCATTGTAAAAGTTATTGTCATTTATTTTATAAAAGTGGGTTACTTATATTATATAAGTAACGTATTTGTAAAAGTGAGTTTATATAGGGAAATTTAAAGAAGGAAGGAAAGTTTTTTTACTCAACAATCTCATTGTACATCCATCACCATGTTGATTAACCTCCACTTTCCATGTGACATATTGGTTCCTTTTTATGTTTTTCTTCAAAAGGACATAACTTTGAAATTTAGACTCCATTTTTAGTGTCATTTTTTTCCTAAACTCCCTATATTTTTAGAGCTTTCCATCTGGATAGTTAGTTTCTACTTCTAAAGTCATATTACTTTCATAGTGTACAATGGCTAGTCTAAGTGATTTCTTGCTTACAGGTTCAACCTACGTCTCAAGTAAATCTTGTATGGGGGTTATACTACGAAGTAGGGGACTTTAATGAGTTACCATGTGAACACAAATTGTCTCTTTTAATGCATTAAAGAGATAGAAATATAATAACAAAAATGATGAAGCACATTGATTAATCAAAATGTCCATATCCAATGATCTTCAGTTTCACCTTCAATTAATTGAGACCCTAGATGCAGCATGGAAAAATATGGATACTATGTTTGGTAAACACAGTGATACTCAAACCATCAACTCAAAAACCACTTGATTGCTTTAAATCCTAGTGATTTTTTTCTCATTGAATATTTTCTATCCAAGTTCAAAATACTTAGAATTTTACTTGTAGAATGTAAAATAGTCAAGACAAATGACCAACTTATATATGCTATTCTTGCTAATCTTGTCACTTCCTATTCTTTTTTTGTCTCTACTTTTCACTCCACTAGAGAATATTTTATTCGTCAAGGGGATACTTATAAAATGCCCTCTCTTGAAGATTTTTGTGATTCTTCGATTAGAGAGTAAGAAGAGCTCTTTCTTGTTGGAGTTATCATCACTACAAGTACAACTAACAAAGTCTTAATGACATAACATAAGGATAAATCCAAGAATCCAAAGAATCAACATCCTTCCAGCAAAAAATAAAACAAGGGTCCCAAACCCTCTCAACCAAATCCTACTCCCAATGATGATAAAGGAACTAAATAAAAAGTCAAGAAGAATGAGAGGCGTTGCAATTTTTGTGGGTGAGATGGTCACCTAGAGTCTAAATGTTTCAAGAAGATGGAAACCTTAGAAGTAGTAATGAAGAAGCACATCATCAATATTGATTCTTCTTCTATCTAACTCTTATTATAATGGATATGCACTTTCTACTTCTAGTTTCTCTTTCAATGTAACATATACTTATTCTTTTAATGAGTGGCTTATTGATTCTAGAGAATCTTATCAGATGACTAAGCATAAAACCACATTTTCTACTTTGAATTAATGTAACACCAAAAAATATTTGTTTGTGACGATAGATCTCTTAGTGTTGTAGGGTTTAGAATGGTTCAACTAGATGATGGTGATTTTGATGATGTGTTGTATGTTCTAAGTCTTTCCTACAACCTTCTATCAATGTATCAAATCACTCATTTAGGTGAAGGTAAAATAATAGAATTTTCACCTCACCAAGTTGTAGCCAATGATTTGAAATATCCTAAGCATGTTCTAGCAATTAGAATTATTGATGATATTATAAGGTTGTACAGATTTTATAACTTCATGTCATCATCTCTTCCATCAGTTTTTATTTCTCATAGTGATGACTTGAGGAAACTTTAGCATGAGTATTTTGGTCATATAAACTATTGTTCATTGCAACAACTATGTAATTATAATATGGTGATTTGTCTTCCTTTCATTTCTTGCAAAGATGGTGCTTGTTCTAGTTTTGTTATCGACAAACATCATGAGGACAATTTTGTCAAATGCGCCTCTTGGCACACCTTGGCCCACTTATATCTTGTTCATAATGATTTGCGTGGTCCACTTCCTTCTACTTATTTCTTTGGGTTTAATTAATTCTTAACTTTCATTGATGACATATTTAGATGCACTTGGTTTTATTT
>ML809737.1:166316-228406 GCA_009831015.1 Picea engelmannii | reverse complement strand
TCATCACCAAGATCAATATGTGCTTCTAATAATATACCAATACAAGTATGCTACATCATCCATAAACCATGTGTCAACAATACTACTAACAAGTGCCTCCAACCATGTACCAAGTATGGACCAATCATGTATCAACTACTCATAAACTATGACTCATCAAGATGTACCAATATCATCAACTATACACCTCATGTATGTGCCAAGTCATCAACTACTTGTCTCAACCATGTACCCAACATGTACCTCAACCAAAAGCCCTCATTAATTTCATCATCCAAATATGATTTCTAACTCTATAATAGACCTGGTGTATAATATCACATACCTGCAAACCTTCCTTAACTTTAACAACAAGAGACTAGCATTTTCATCAAACTTTACTTTAGTCTCACATGATTAATTTTGGATTAGTCAAAAACCCTAACTTGCAATAATCATAACTATGTACTTGTATTGAATAAATATCTGAAAATGGTACACAATGTTCTTCAATGTCTTTTATGCAATTCCTCCAGACTTCACTACTTGGAACCTCTCAGAAAAGGAGTTATAACAAAAATGACATACCTTGTTGAATTTTGGTTTATTCTAGAGAGAAAACTTGTAGAGTGTGCCCTGCACATAATATTTATTGTATGGATCTGAAAATTGTACACATAATACTATAGAATGTACTCTAACCAACACATTTGGGCTGACTGAATTTGGATCTTTTATGAAGAATTTAAGATGTTTTTACCCTCAACACTTGTTTTAGACTAGTTTCAGGACTAGCTACAAACCTTATTTTCCATGGAGTGTAACTCCAAAAATAAAATGACCCACAAGCTGAAATTTTACCTCAACTACTTGGATATGTTTCCTCAATGACCTCCCAATTTAACAGTCTGAATAATTCTAGAAAAAAAATTATTACGAAAATGGTGAGATGACATGTAAATCAAATACGTTAGAAAGCATCATCAAAAGAATTTCTCCTCCCTTGAATTTCGACCTTCTTTACTTCACCTTCCCTTTGAAATTCGTCTTAAATATCCTTTGGTTACCTCAATCACCTATAGATATTCAATATGCTCAAGTGTGATTAAAATGAGAGAGCCTTGCCTCTTATTTATACTTTCATTTAGCTTTCTCAAAGGGTTACCTTTTAACCATCTTAACCCACTTTTCTTATTTTATGGTTAACTCACTTCTAACCACTTGTAACCTTAGTAATTCATCCATTAACTTTATTATTTAAATAATTTATTTTGTATCCAGTTTGATTTATAGTACACTCGTCACTTGACTTTATTATTTAAATAGTTTCTTCTTTGCAAACACTTTGACTACTTTGACTTTTTGGGGCTTCTAGATGACTCATGAGGGTTCTCCAACTTCACATGGCCATAAATCTCTAACCGTGAGGAGTTATGTGATGTTCCACATACCACTGGAAATGGCATGAAACTTATTATCCATATAGAATAGTCTTTACTGCAAATATATCAAAACTCGTCCCATTATCCATCAAACAAACTTGGGTCCATTACCCAAACCTAGGTTCTCCAACTTCACATGGCCATAGCTCTCTAACCGTGATGAGTTATGTGACATTCCACATACCACCGAAAATGGCATGATGCGTACTATCCATATAGAATAGTCTTACCTTAAAACATATTAAAACTCATACTGTTATACATAAAACAAACTTGGGTCCATTACCCAAACCTTTGTGCTACCAGACTTTCTCCAAGGGTTGACATCAATCACTAAGGGTTGAAATCAATATACAATATCACTCTCCACTGGTTGACATCAATGAAAACCAACAATCCATACCAAATGTTCATCAACCTAATCCAACTGTCGGACAGTAGGGGGTGCATGATTGGTTGTACCTGATAACCCAAAGTTTTGGTCCAAGTTCTAAGCTTAGCCATAGGTAAGTTCATTTTTGCAGGTTATTGTAAGTCTTGTTATTCATGAACAAATAGATAGTGCCATAACACATGGTGTTTTGTAAGAACTGTTGAGTTGTGCCTATGTGGATTAGTGTGGTAGAAAATGCAAACATGTAGCGTGTATCCCTTTTATGGATACATAGGATGTGGTATTGAGTTGTGGAATTAATCACTAGGTAGGTATGAGGGTGGAAGGTGTACTCATATGATATCTTGTTGTAGAATCATAGAATTTTGATCTTAGATTAAGGGGGAAATGTGTGAAGTAATCTCAGAATGTGAGATGGTTCCAAGACCAAGTTGCGATTAAGGGGAAGTCTAATGTGTTGATGAACCATGTAGGTAAAAAAGATTCCTAGAGAATTTGCAAATATATTGGATGGTACCCATGTATCTCGGTACATGGATTTATTTTTTATGGACATCAATGATCAATTGTTTGTAGGTACAAAAGGAATGAGAGAGAAAGTTCAAAGATCAAGCCCATAGTGAAGAATCTTAGTTGAAAGGAAGCTGGTGACAATGTTGATACAACGATGAAGATGACAATGACGAAAGTCAAATGATGACACACAAAAGAAGGTAAAAGTTTGAGTGTTGTGTTAAATAATAACATACTCAAGACAATATGTTAGTATGAGTCACACATTATAGTTGTAGAAATCTTATGATGTCGTGTTCTATATAGTGTTCCTTGAAAAGTTTGAGTGTGTACCTTGCATAAGTGGAGTATGTAATTTATGTACCTATATCTATGTAATATGTAAAGGGAATATCACTGTAATACCTAGATAAACATGCTTACCCCTTTGTCATGTATCCATGGTGATTTAGATAACTTATTGTTATAATGAAATAACCTCTACATTGGAGTTCTTTAACACTAGGGGTGGACCATGTTATCGTTTTTAGACTCTGGGAGGTGAATTTTTACATTCAGGGGAAGTTCATCAACAAGTTGAAAGAACCATGTACATGAATGAAATCTTGTTAGACCAGTGATTGTAGCGGATGATTAACCATCCATTCCAATGGATGGTTGTTACTTTATATGGGCGTTGATAGTTTGATGATGTATGTATGATTGTGGTACAAGATGCAAGGTAGGATGGAATAGAGACATAGTTTCCAGATTAGGAGGTTCTTCAATTCACAGTGGAGGATATGTTACAAAAGAGAGAAGGAGTTAATGAAGACTTGAGTTGATGACGATTAAGACAAGTACTCATTAAGGGAGAGTATTTGAGTATATAACTCCTACTTGTGTTAATAATGTGTGAGGAAATTATGTTTGCTAATGTATTTTGGTCATTATTTGATCCAGATTTTACGAGCATAACGAAATGACTACAGATTATTACCAGATGCTTAACATAGAATAACAAAGATACAGTAAAACTGGTTTTCTATTCAATAAAGAAATAAGCTGAAACTGTAAAATGCAGCGGAAAACAAGCTTCTTGGAATGGTGGCGGCTTATCTCTGAGAAGAGATGTGATGACTGCGCTCATTCGCAAGAAGATGATTACAATCGAGCTCTCAAGGCCTTTTTACAATAAATAGGAGTTTCAAAAACCCTAAACATCCAAAAACCTAACCCTAGGAGATGAAGCGCCAAAAGTCATGTGAGCCCCATTTGGGTAAGTCAGTACATCAACTTCCCGAGGTCGTAACTTTTGCATATGATATCTGTTTTAGGTGTATGATATCCCATTGGAAAGATCTATCTTAGGACTACAACATTTTCACAAAATTTCATTATGAAATTTTGCAACCGCAACATACCCCAAAAAATGTCATTTAGGGCCTCAAAACGGCTCCGAAAGTTGAGGACCCGAAAAATTGCTAAAAAAAGTAAATTACCAAAATTACTAGAAAGTTGTTTTGAGCTAGCTGGAAAAGGTGGGTGGCCATTGATATCCACCTGGATCATTATTGGGTAGATTTCATCTCTACAATAAGAGTTTGTTCCTAGTCTTTATGAGGTAGCTAGATAGTTGGTTTTGAAAGAGATTCTCTCAAACTAAGAACTTCATTTGCCATGGCAGGGGAGGAGACCACCACTATAGTTTTCATTCCCAGAGAAAGAGACATGAAAGGCTTGTATTTTGTAGTAAGGTGGAAGAGATCCATTGGGCTTCTTACCCAGCTGCAACAGATTTCCCACAATTGGCAATCCCAAAGGCCCGGGAGGAAGCCTGCAATAAGTTGTCCTCCTCCACAAATCCAACACCAATAATACGATGGCGGAGGTGATCCCCAGTACAGAATACCATAATAACCATGCAATATCCATTGAAAGCGAATATATGAAAACAAGGTCAATCGGCAACTGTGCAGAGCAAAGAGAGATACCAGTACATATAATTGTGTCTAAATCAATGAGATACCAGTACATATAATTGTGTCTAAATCAAATCATCACACAAGTAATATCTAAAAAAAAAATGCAAAACAAAAAACATTTTTTTATAGATATAGGTTTCTCAAATTCTCATACAGTTTTTATAGATATGGGTTTCTCAAGTGATATATAAAACAAAAACATGCAAATGGGATAGATTACTCAATTGAAGGTTCAATAAACAATACACACGTAAGCGCCTATGGATAGGTTTCTCACTTTAAGGTTTGATTAACATAGTACACATATTCAACATCAACGAATGTCATACACCACTACTATCAAGATCAACGAACCTCATACATAACTTAGTTTTATAATTTCTCACTAGGTTAAAATAATCCTTATTAAATTACAACATTTTTTTTGTTTTTTAATTGATGTATGGATCTAACTTTAATAAAACATATGATTCCTATTTTAAAGTATGGATATTAGTCCTTTTTTTCTCTATAAATGGGATCCTTTGAGTTTTAAGTTAAGTTTAGAGTATGATTTAAAACAATTTTTATTTGGTTAAGGATTTATTTTTTTAAATATAATAAAATAAGTTAATAATAAATGATCTAAAAATCTTAAACATACTCTTTACACGTCACTAACAAATTATAGGGGATCTTTTAAGTTTTAAGTTAAGTTTAAAGTATGATTTAAAACAAATTTTATTTAGTTAAGAGTTTATTATCCTTAAATATAATAAAATAAGTTAATAATAAATGATCTAAAAATCGTAACCATACCCTTTACACATCACTAACAAATTATAAGGGATGCAATTTTATCTTTTATATAATGATGTAACAGTGTATATTTTAATATCTAGATAATATTAATAAAAATTAAGTTAATAATCCTAAATATCAAAACTTGTTTTTCTTAAAAAAAAATTCAAATTTTTTTTTTAATAAACATCTTAGAAGTAAATTCATACCAATGGAAAGAGCTTGAATTTTTTCAAAAAAAAATATCAACAAAAACATTGATAAACATCTTACAAGTAAATCCATACCAATGAAAAGAGCTTATTCAAAATCAATAAAAGTAACACACCAGTATTCTCTTATTATAATAATAATTATCTATGTATACTCACTCCATAAAATAGCTAACTTTAAAAACTATATCCTATATATAAATAAAAATATAACTTAATAACCACTCATTATAATAATTCTTTATATATACTTATTCCCTACAAAAAGTTATTTTGAAAAACAAATAAGAAATAACTGTATAACAGGAACAGAGGAAAAAAGATAAAAGTATAACACAATATTCACTCATTATAATAATTCTGTATGTATACTCACTCCTTAGAATAAAGTAATTTTTGAAAAAAAAATTAATTGTATAACACAAATAGAGGACAAAAATAAAAGTATAACACAATATTCACTCATTATAATAATTCTTTATGTATAATCACTCTTTACAATAATTATTTTTGTAAACAAGAAACATAAAGACGTAAATATCTAGGATGGCATGTGTCTTATTTAAAGACTTTATAAAATGCGTCTAAGGTGTTAATTACATGCAACAAAACCTCTTGCTTTTTGTTTTCTTAAGACTATTATCTATAATTAAATAGAGTAAATAAATTCTAAATCCCAAATCATAAGGATGTTGTTAACTAAAAACAATATGCAATAGATTCTCATTAATTTCATATAAAGATATACATCATAATCATCTACATAAAATATCACAGAGTACTTGACCTCCTTAGCTTTATAAATTTCAAAGCTTACTCTCATCTAGGTTTCATGATTAGTTTAATGTCAATGGAGAAATGTATTCAAGGCAATATTTCTTCCTAGTGTTCTTTGAGTAGGGCCTAGATCTTAATGAGGATAATGAATAAGGTATACAAATCACACTAAGGATATCTCAGCTAGGTTTCATGATTAGTTTAATGTTAATGGGAAATGTATCCAAGGCAATATTTCCTCCTAGTACTCTTTGAGTAGGACCTATATCTTAATGAGGATAAGGAACAAGGTATACAAATCACACTAAGGATTACTTAACAAAGGTCTTATTAACACTTACATCCCCTTGAAAATAATGCACCCTATGTTCTACAAGGATCTTACTACCCATTCCATCCCCTCAATAATTGTATTCCAAAGGTCCATAAACAATAATAAAAATATGCCAAGTTCCCTCCATAGAATCATTATCTATTTCTCAATATATAAATCACCATAAGTTCTCCTCAACCTCCCTTTATCAAAGGATGTATCCTTTTTCAAAACAATTTCAAGTGTTTATCAAGTGTAACCATTATCCCCTTCCCCTAGCTAAAACATCTAGGAGAAATTAGGCTTATGAGTGAATTTATAAGTTTCCTAGAGAAGATAAAGGTAAATCAAAACTTATTTCATTTTCCTCTTTTCAATGAAATTGGTGTAGAAAATGAACAACAAATCTTGCATGCAACAAGGAACAACAACAGTTGCAAGGTTTTGAGAGAAGAAGATGAAAAGAGAATTGAAAGAATTGTATTCCACAATGAATGAATGGAAAAATTACTTGTGATATACTCTACATGGTCAAGTAAGTTTCCATAGTAGTGAGTCTAGAGATGATGTGGACATGCAAAAATAGAAACTTGAGTAAACTACCACGTAGTCCTAGTTATGTAGCCATGCAGTCAACAATTAACTAGTTTGCACAAGTGGAGTGGAGATAACCTCATGCATGCACATGTGGTGCACTCTCCTAGCCTCATGCATGTGAAGGCACCCTCCTAGTGATGATTCCAAGGTGAGCATGAAATACTTGGTGATAATTCCAAGGTTTCCATTTAAGACTTGACTCCACTACTCTAACTGATGTACAACTGAGTAACAACTGAAGAAGTGGTGGATCCCTTGTCTATGAGAGAATGTTCTCCTCTAAGGGAGAATATATCGGACCATGGGAGACCAAGTGGCACCCTCAACATAGACTATATAACTTAGGAAAATAAATACTATGTAGTGTGCATGTATCTCCAATACCCCCCCTTAGCACTACTAGTGAGTACATAATAAATGTGTCTCGACAATACACCATGTTGGGTACCCATGTACAATGTATCTATGAGAAAAAAATACAACAACTTAAAAAATGAGGAAAGGGGGAAAACCTCATGGGAACAACCCCCCCCCCTCTTAAAAATACAATGTTGACTATGACAGTCGTTAGATAGTTGTGTCCTTCACCCTAAGGAGGTCTTGCGGAAATTTGAATTTTTTGTCAGTGAAGGTCTTTATGAATATGTTTGCAATATGAGTATGCAGGTTTCCACAATTATTCATAATGCTAGGAAACTTCTGGATCAAAATTGTATGGAGTATGTGATCCACACAGTTTTGATCCAAAAGTTTCCTAGCATGTTTGCAATCTGTTCAAAAGAGGGACAATATTGCAGATCGATGATCCCATCATGAATCAGTCCTCGGATGAAGTGTTGTAAGGTACTATATCTATTATAATATAAGAAAACATAAATACTGCAGAGAATAACAACGAAACAACACAATATATGAAACCACAACACCAAAATAATACCTTTGTTGATAGGAAACAATGTTTGCTTGCATCTTCGAGGTCGCAACATCTAGCAGAGTAGTGCTCTATTACAATAATTCTCAGGAAAAAAACTTCCCACGCCCTTGACTCCTATTTATACTAAATCCATCTACCAAAAGAACAATCTAGAGGAAGATCTTTCTAGAAGAGGAAGCTTCTATTAGGTCTTCTTACATTTGAATTATTCTTCCTTATTACAAGGCCTTATTAATATCAACCTTTATTACATGGAAAATATATTATTCTACCTACGTGAGGGATTAGGGAGGTTAGGTCCCTAACATTCCTTCCCCCTTAAAAAAATATTTTCCTCAAGGCTCGAGATGGGGAAATAGCTGCAGAATGGTGGCCAGCTCCCAGGTGGCATCTTCTAGTTGTGTGTCCTTCCATTGAACTAGAACATCCTTGACAGTGCACTGGCAAAGATGAATCTCGTGTTGGTCAAAGACTGCTTGTGGCTCTAATTAAATAGAACCTTCTTCATCTAAATTAGGTAGACTGGTCTGAGTATGGCACTTAGTGTTGATCACTTTATTTAAGAAGGAAACATGAAAAACAGGGTGGAGCTAAGAGTGACTGGGAAACTCTAACTGGTAGGCCATAGATCCCATTGTCTTGAGAATATGGTATATGCCATAGAATTTGGGGGCGAGTTTCTGAAAATGTTGGGCTTTGAGAAAAGTCTGCTTATAAGGTTGTAGACGAAGAAACACCTTGTCCCCTTCAGAAAATTCATGTTCAGAACGACCCTGATCTGCTTGTTGTTTCATGCGATTCTGAGCCATGACCAAGTTTTCTTTGAGAGTACAGAGGATGGTCATGACGAATGTAAGAGTTTGATCCACTTGTTGAAACATGGAGATGCCTAGAATGTGTTATACAAATAAAGGTGTTGGTTTTCCATAAACTACTTCAAAGGGAGTTATGTGAGTGGCAGTGTGGTAAGAAGTGGTGTACCACCATTTAGCGAGGGGTAACCATGGAACCCACTGATTTTTTCTGCCAGATACAAAACACCTCAAGTAGGTTTTGAAACACTTGTTTAATGCTTCATTTTTTCCATCAGTCTGAGGATGATATGCGGTGCTAAGGTGTAATTGGGTTCCTTGCAGTCGAAATAATTCTTTCCAAAAAGTCCTAGTAAAAGTGGGATCATGACCAGACACAATAGAATGATTCATGGAATGGAGTTTGAATATATTATTCATAAAACATTGAGCAATGGTGGAGGTAGTGAACAAGTGTTGAAGAGCACAAACATGATCATATTTGGAAAGACGATCCACCACTACCATGATGACTGAATTATTTCCTGATTTAGGTAAGCCAACAATGAAGTCCACAAAAATATATGTCCAAATAGTAGGTGGGATCATAAGCGGTTGGAGTGTTCTTGGGGATTTGAATGTCTCTCACTTATTGCATTGACATATATCACATTCAACCATAAAGGTGTGAATGTCCTATTTTGTACCATCCCCCAAAAAAGAACATTTGACTCATTCATATGTTTTGGTAATACCAGAATGCCCAGGTATAGGAGAAGAATGAAACTCAGAGAGCATGGTTGGTTTAAGGTTCGTTTGTTTTCTTAAATACAGTTGAACTTTATAATTAAGATCATCCTGGTGCCACGAGTACCCTGGAGCAACTTGTGGAATATCCCGCTGTAGTGTTTGGATTAGTCTTGAAATTTTTGGGTCTTGCAACCATTCCTGACGAATTGCAAGTACCAAAGATAAGAATACCAAAACACCACAATAGATATAGAGAAAAATATTGAAAAACGACACTTGTATTATTATCAAACCCTTAGGGTAGGGAAACACCATACAATGGACCCTATTATAAAAAGGATCCTCTCCTATTCACTTGCCTCTTTGAGGGGGCATCCTCCTATTGAGCTACAAGCTCCAAATAAAATACTCCTTCATATTTCCTTGAAAGGGAATCAACCACCACATTTTATTTTCTTTTTTTGTAGATGATATCATAATCATATCCAAACATCTTGGTTACCCATTTTTGTTGCTTTGGGGAAGAAATTATTTGTTCAAGAAAATACTTGAGGCTTTGATGATCATTTTTTATTTGGAAGCGTTGCCCCAAGATACAAGGATGCTAAAGATCCAAAGCATGAAGAATAGCCAACATTTCATTTTCATGGGTGGATTGGCCCAAATGGAACTCAAATAATTGTTTTCTAGTGAAAGACAAAGTTCTACCATCTTGCATGAGAACAACCCCAATGCCTTTCCCCGAGGCATCACATTCTAGTACAAAGGTCTTGTTGAAGTCGGGGAGAGCCAGAACTGGAGTAGTGCACATAGTTGCTTTCAAAGATTGGAAGGCATGGTCGACCACTGGAGTCCAACTGAAATCATTTTTTTTAAGGAGAGTTGTAATAAGAGTTGCAAGTTTTCCATAATTATTAACAAACTTTCAATAATAGCATGTTAAACCTAGGAATCCATGTATACTTTTAAGAATTTTTGGGTGTGTTCAATCCTTCATAGCTTCAATTTTATTTGGATACACCCGTACACCATTATTTCCGACAATATGTCCTAGTTACTCAACTTCAAAGGTTCCAAAATCACATCTAGACAACTTAAGAAAAAGGTTTTGCTGAGATAGTAGCTACAGGAGTTGATCCACATGGGTGAGATGTTCTTGCTAAGTGTTTCTATAGATGAGAATATCATCAAATAAAACCAAGACAAAATGATAGAGGAAAGGACAAAAGACATGATTCATGAGACTTTGAAAAGTGGAGGGATCATTATAGAGGATGAATGGAATAACCATGAACTCATAGTGACCCTCATGAGTTCTGAATGGAGTCTTGGGATTGTCTTCTTCCTTCATATGAATCTGGTGATAGCTAGTGCATAGATCAAGTTTGGTAAAATACTGAGCACCACTTAATTCATCCAAAAGGTCATCAATGATAGGAATGGGAAATTTTTCTTTGATGGTGAGTTTGTTGAGATCTCAAAAACTAGGACACATGCACCAAGTACCTTATTTCTTGAGTACTATGACTACTAGAGAAGAATAGGAACTGGTACCAGGACATATGACACCGACTTCTAGCAATTATTGAACAATCTTCTCAATTTCATTCTTCTGGGCAAAGGGATGACTATAAGGGTCAACATTAGGAGGAATATTGTCCAGAACAAGAGGAATAGAATGATCATGGACACCACGAGAAGGTGGAATTACCTTGGGGGTTTGAAACACAACTTGTTGTTCGGAGAGGATAGATTGGAGGTCAGGATGTACAGAGGGTGTCTCAATCGCCTGAATGGGATGACATTGGAAAATAATGCCAAAATGACCTTTTTTGAGGATCTTTTCCATTCAATGGGAACTGTTGATCTCTAGTGACCCTATTATGATGCCTTAGAACTGGTGCTTTTGTCCCTCTTGTTGGAATTGCATGGTTAATTTATGGAAATCCATGGTGATAGGGCCAAGAGTGCGTAACCATTATGCACCAAGGACAATGTCACAACCACCATGTCAATAGAAAACATATGATATTTCAAGTGATATTGACCAATTTGGAGGCACACATTTTCACAACACCCTCCACATTTCATGGAACCCCCATTGGCAATCATGATTTGGAAATTGCTAACTAGATAAATATAGCAATTGACTTCTTGGGAAATGTGGTGATGAATAAAATTATGGGTGTTGTTGTTGCCAACTGAAATGATGAATTGATGGTTCTTAATGTAACGAATTAATTTGAGGGTTTGGGGAGTAGAGAAATCCATGAGTGCATTGAGAGAAATTAGTGGTCCAACTGCCGACAAATCAGAGGGTGGAGGAATATCATCTAGTGGCGATAACTCAGCCGCATGAGAAACATTTGCCTCTTCTTCAGAAACATCCTCAGACATAACCATAAAAATATTTTGTTCCTTACACTTATGCCCCGGAAAATACCTGTCATCACAATTATAACAAAGACCCTTAATTTTACATTCAACCATTTCATCCCAAGTTAATTTATGGATCTCAAGGGGAGTGGAAGGAGGGGCGGGAAGGGGGGGTTTAAGAAGAGGAATAAAGGGTGGTTTTATGGTTTGGGAGGAGATGATTTTTTGTGCTTCTTTAACCCATTTTGTAACTTCTAGCCAAGGCTGGGGGTGAGCCATGAGGACATGGGAACATATTTCATCCTTGAGGCCACTGATGTAGCATTCCATGACAAAAAAAAAATTCATGCCCTATGTTCTGAAAGCTAATTGCTCAAAGGTAGCTATAAACTCTTCCACTGGGCCAGTTTGTTTCAACTTGGTCAAATGGCATAAATGATGGGTTTTGGTGTCAAATCAATCATAGATATACACAACTAAATGTGTCAAAGATACATACCCTTGGCATACCTTTTGACATTATTTCCACCATTGCCAATATTCAGGATCCAAATGGAGAACACCATAAAATAGTTTGGCCAACTTATCAGTAATGACATGAAAATAGAAGTAATGTTCCATTTGGGTGACCCAACCCATGGGATCTAAGACATCAATTTTTTTCACATCGACTCTAGGAAGGCGTAGATCATGTTGTAAGTGATGGGATGAAAAACTTTGGGAATTGGAGGAAGTCTCACCTTCGGGGTGCAGAGGTTGGTTAGATGAGATAAGATCTCCAGGAATATTTATCTTAGTGTAGATATGGGAAAAAAAATATTCAAGCTAGGTTGTCATTGGGAAGAGAGGTCTTGTTTTAGGGTTTCCATTTTGGCGGCTATGGTGGAATTAATTTTGGCATTGATGGTGGAAACATTGGCATTGATTTTCCACACTTCTTGTTGTGTCCCAGAGAAAGAAGAGGACAAGTTATTGAGGCATGATTCAAGGTGTTGGGTGTGGGTGTGGGCCATGGTGAAAGGGGCCATAGGAAAGAAGTGGGTGGGACCACACAGAAAATGGGTTACGGGTGAAGAGTATCATGATGATCAAGGATGAGAGGGGAATCCAATGGGGTAGGTCCTAAATAACGGGGCCAAGGGGGTCGAGACCACAGAGAATTTTTTTTGAAAAAATGATAGGTATGAATGCAACCAGAATGAAAAGAGGAACCCAATGGGATAGGTCTCAAATAAGGGTGTGGGAAATCCCTATACTATATTTTTTTTACTCCTGCGGAGTTATACTCTAATTTGAAAAATACTATAGTGGCAAAATGTCCAAATTCTTAACAAGAACAAATGTGTAGTAATTTTGCAACCTGAATGCAAGAGGCAAGGTTTCACAACAATATATATTGTTTGTTCCCTTTATGTTTTGTTTCTGTCCCAAGGGTTAGGGTGTTGAGGGTTTCTACATACAAGGGTTTTCCCTATGATATAGCTCTCTGATATACATGCGGGGTCGAAAAATAGTACTTGTCCTAATATCTCAGGGCACCAACTGAGGAGGCTAGACCATACCCTTAGTTGTACTACTCGATTATCAAGGTACTAGAGATTATCTTCCCAAGTATTGTTCTTTGTGGAATTATCTCACTCAGGCGACTGATAAGTTGATCTATGGATGGTTTCAGGATACCTAGGTTAGTCTGTATATAGGTTCTATTTGATGCACTACCACTCAAAGGGGTACCAATAGGGGTTACAAGGGTATCCAATAATATGAGCTTAATTATTTCTTGTATTTCCAGTGTGTATGCTTCTCTAACCATGGATTTATGCGTTGATTGATAGATCACTATAGTTTTAGGATGCTAGAATACGTCTCTACCTTGAAAAAATTTAACCCACAATTTCTTGCCACCTAAAGTACTCTAAGACCACTTGTAAAGTACCAGATCTATTATAATAGCAGAAAATATAAACACTACATAGAATAACAAGGGAACAACACGATATATAAAACCACAACATCAAAATAATACCTTTATTGATAGAAAACAATGTTCACTTGCCTCTTCGAGGGGGAAACCTACAGAAGAGGAGCGCTCTATTACAATAATTCTCAAGACAAAAAATTCTCATACCCTAAACTCCTATTTATACTAAATCCATCTACCAAAATAACAATCTAGAGGAAGATCTTTCTAGAAGAAGAATCTTCTATTAGGTCTTCTTACATTTAACTTATTCTTACTTATTACTATCCATCCTTATTAATCTCATCCTTTGTGACATGGAAAATATATTATTCTACCTACGTGAGGGGTTAGGGAGTTTAGGTCCCTAACAAGAGCATGTGGATATCAATATGTTTGGTTCTTTCCTACTCTGTGAGGAAGTGTTGCAACCAAATGGCCTGAGTTGTGACATTGATTGCACCTTTGTATTCAACCTCTATTGATAAAAAAGCAATGGAAGATTGTTTTTTGTTGGACCGACATATGGGGCTAGATCCCAAACTGAAAACATATCCCAAGGTTGACTAGCAATCTATTTTAGCTCCATCCCAATTTGAATCAGTGTAGCTAACAACATCCAAGGTACATCCTACTACATAATGTATTCCATGGCTAGTGGTAGCCTCGACATACCACAATAAACGCTTGTTATCCTTCCAATGTTGTTTATGTGGCTCCCACATGTATATGGAAACAACTCCAATGACATATGAGTTGTTAGGACAAGAGTGAGTGAGATAAATAAGACTCCCCACTAATTGTTGATACTTGGTACAATTGACCAAAGGTGTATCACCACCATCTTATTAATTGATCCTGTATAGGAAGTCCATGGAAGTTGGCTCACATTCAGTCATATTAAATATGACCATGAGATCTCTAGTATAATTTGACTGAGACATCTTGATTCTTAAATTAGCCTAGCTGATTTAAATACAAAGAAAGTAGTTTAGTAGACCTGTGCAAGTCATGGAAAACCTATCATGAAAAGTGGTTTTGACTACAACAATGGTTGAGATTGAACTCCCTGTGATTAGTAAATCATCTACATATAATATTATAATGAAGAGAGAATCAATCAACATATGATCATTTGGGTCATATTTGCAATGAATGAAACCTAGAAAGAGAAGGTAAGAATCCATTTGGGCATGCTAAGATCTAGGTATTTGCTTGAATCCATAGAGTGATTTCTTGAGTCTACAAACTAGTGATGAATTATGTACATACCCTTGTTGATTCTCCATGTAGATTTATTCTTTGAGATCACCATGAATAAAATTATTCTTCATGTCCATATGGTGAACCTCCCACTTTCTTGTTGTTGTAATAGCGAGATCCAATCAAATGGAATCCATCATGGCCACCAGTGCAAATGTTTCATCGTAGTGGATCCCATGGACTTGTTGAAAGCCTTTGGCTACCAAAATTTCTTTGTATCTTCTTACAAGTCTATTTGCTTAATTATTTGTCATATATATCCACTTGCATCTAACAAGATTTCAATCATATGGAAGCGGAACCAAATCTCAAGTTTGGTTCTCAATGAAGGGTTTGTACTCCAAATTCATGGTTGCTTCCCTATAAGGATTCCCTTTAGCCTTTGGATAAAAATAAGATTCAGATGCTAGAAACATATATAAATGCATTGGAATTAATGGTTCTATGGAAGTGATAGCATGCAAAGTACCCTCAAATTGAGATCCCTTCCTTTATTCATTTGAACCATGCCATCCAACTCATGACTAAGAAATTCAAATGTAATGGATTCCTTTTTGTTAGAACTTTCTCCTTCAATATTGACCATGTTTAGAAAATTGTTTCTCTAGAACACCACAGATTCCTTAGAAGCGGGAGAGTCAATAGAGAAATTAGGTTCTTGAATTGTATTCTCCTGATACTCTAGAGCCTCTTTCCCCCTAATAAATTCCTCTAGGTTAGAAGATTCAGTAGTTGGAGAGCTTATGACAAAATGTGTTGTGAAATCAACTTCATGATGGCTAGCTATTGTATTGGATGCAACATGTTCAACTAGAGGGTCATGATGAGATTTGGGAATACCCTTGGAGTTTCCTCCTTTTACTAATTTTCCTACTAGTGTTTTACTAATGTGGTGGTGATCTCATTTTATAGTAGTGATATATCATCTTTGTGTTCAAAACAAAATAATAACAAAGCCCTATTTTTATGGAAATATCCCCCATTTTGATTATACTTTCAATATCTTAGGGAACTACGATCCAAGAATGAACATGGCCCCTTTTGAGGATCAAATTAATGAAACAACTAATTTGTTTCCTATATTCCTATACAAGTAATGAACCATCATTACTTTACCTGTGAGTTCATTGTGCTGGAGTACTAAGATAGATATTTGTTTCATATCCATCGAGATAGAGTAACGTTTGTTTTGGACCCCCTAGCTAGTGTAAGTTTCATTTTGGATCCCTCAAGTTGGAGTAAATTCTGTAATTCAGATTGCATTGAATCAGCCTCTAAGTATACTTCAATTCTCTTATTATGGTATATCTATCGAATTGTCCAAAAAATAACTCCATTATTGATCTCATCATTGTTCTTTTGAGAAATTAATGAATACATACTACAAGAATCCTTAGAAACATTTATTCATCATAACATCATATGACTAACTAGTTCCTTTTAAAAAGTCATAAGCGATCTCATCAACTATTCCTAAATTAATTATATGAGTAAGAAAAAATATTAAAATTAAATCCAAAGTGCCTTGTGGCAAATATAATATAGAATGGTAGAAAAGGATAAGGATATGGTTCAAAAATTGATCTTAGAGAGACACAAGTCATTATAAACTAGGCAAAAGCAATGTCAATTTATAGACTCATTATATACCTTTTTAATTATACTTGTATATGTATATGTTGAATATCTATGCCTATTATAATTTTTAATAATTGTTAATTATTTTCCTCCTCTTCCTCCCTTCTTGGTCACCTAATGACCCTCTTCCTTGGAGATTTCCTACTTTGGAACCTCTTCCCTCCTAGGAGGATGTCTCTAGATTTCCTCTTCCTTATATCTCTTTCCCTCCTTCTCCTCCTCCTATCCTTAGCTATCCATTTTTCTCAATCATGTATCCATCCATACCCATTTCCTCCTTTTCCTTATATCCTTAATTCAAGTCCCATCTTGAGCCTTGATCCTTTCCACTTAGGGAAAGTGCCCCTTTTTCCGTCCTCTCTTCCTTTTAGATTTTTTTTCTTCCTTCTCCTTATTAGGTATGCTCTAAAATTGTCCTTTCCCATATAATGGATATTTCTAGGTTGATTGGCTATCCCTCCTTCTTCCTTTTCTCCTTCTCTAAGTTGCTCGAGCATTCTCTCTTTTTTCCTCTCAACTAGCTTCTTCTGCTCATCTTCACCTCTCCTCCTCTTTCACTTTTCCTCTTGATGCTTGAGAGAGGTTAAACCTTTCCTTTATTAGTCATTTCATCGATGATAAATTATTTATAGGTTTCTATCTTCAGTAGGGTCCAATTTGTGGTAGCTCTTCCTTAGTTGGGACAAGTCATCTCACCATTTTCCTTTGGTTTCCTACTGAACATGCTAGCTTTGGGTCATCACATTATGTATCCTTCAATTGTAGGTTCATTTCCTTTTCCCTAACATCTACTTCTTGTCTCCTCTTTCCTCATGCCTTTGATGGTGCTTCACTAGCATGGTCACCTCTTGCACCTTTACTAGCCCCATGCTGATGTTGTCACTTCATGTCTTTGATGGTTCCTTTCCAATGTCATTATATAATACCTTTGTCGATGTCATGCCACCATCATTAATTCCTTCGATGGTGACTTCCAATATCCCTACCTTATGCCTTCACTAAACTCATCTCACTATCATTAGTTCCTCCAATGGAACCTTTCTATTGTTGTCTCCTCATACATTATCTCATGTCACTTCACCATCATTACTACCTCCTACACCCTCCTTGTCTATGTGATATCATTGTCACCTAGTTCCTGCACTGGTTTTTCCTCACTATTTTTGCTGTGTCTCATCTCTTGAATTCACCAATTCATCCCAACCATCATCACCAATTTTATTTCCTTCCCTTCCCTTTAATTAATTCCCATGTTTTCCTATGAATTGTTGTCATTTTCCCATCCCCCATTCAAGGAAAGATACTAAATTTTTTTGTAGGTATATAACTTATATTAACATTGGGACTGCCAAACACACATATTTCACATACCTTAGTAGGATCCCATATCATTGTCCTTGTGTAAATATAGGTATTGTATCTCTAACACTCTGCTCTTTACTATTCATGGTTCATGTATTCCATTCATAGTTTTTTCTTTGCACTACTCACACCTATTTTTCTAGCATGCCCAAGTTGGTTGTCTTCTCTCAAGTGTCACAACCAAAATAGGCTCAGGTTGCATCTCTTGTTCTTAGGTAAGTGAAGGTACCATTCTCTTACATGTCTCTATTTTTTTTTTTTCATTTACTCTCAAGTTTGGTTGCTATTCTAATTTCAAAGTGGTTAGAATTAAGTAGATGTCATTTCATGGTTTAGTTGTTGCTTTCATAGTAGCATTCCTACTTGTGTTATATTTTCTACTTATCATGCATGTCTTGTTTCCTTTTATTTGTTTTCTTTTTGTCTAGTATATATGCTTGATATCATACTCCCTACACACATGTGCCATAGCTCTACTCATAGAAATGACTCTTAGAGAATGAGATATCTTGCAACCATTGGACACAAAATTGCGACAGGAAATGATCAACTACCACTACAAAGTCAAGGCATTAGTTTACACTACACATGGTAGTAAGATCCTTCCCATGCATAATTCCTTTTTCATTTTTTCTATTTCTAATTTCAATTTTCTACTTTCTTCTCTCCTTTTGTGTGGCTCATCTTTATTCCCATATTATGGGTAACCAATTATGTAAGGGGGGATATGGTTTTTTTTCTTTAGTACTTAGATACACCTACCCATTAAAGGTATCGTGGTGTGGCCTACTTTTCCCCATTGTGCATGCATGAACCATCATATGACATCAATACATCTCCGTTGTCCCTCTATGTTGGACCACCTTAGCTGAGTCCCCCTTTTATGTCATATTATAATTGAGTCCTCTTAATGATGTCTAGTGTTTAGGAAGGGTCCCTTACCACCTTCTTCTTACGTGTCATGGTATTTTGAACCTGTTTTATTAGGTTACACCCTTAAGGAACCCATTTGGGGAAATTTCATACTCTACGGGAGTAGTTTAGGGCTACAACCCCCTTTTTGACCCACATTGTTTCAAATGATCCATTTTATGTCCTCAACGATCCAAATCCATTTGAGTTATTTAATTGGGGGTATAGTTAGTCAAATATTCTTTATACCTTCATGTTATTTTGGTGCCAAGTGAGTTTTGGATTATGTGGATTGTACCATGACTATGATTCATGAATCAAATGATAGAGAATTGGTTTGAATAAAAATATCTATAGTACATACTAAAATACCCATGGTGTGAGGTCAAAACCCATTATATGAATTTCACATACAAATTTCTCTCTTTAATGCCTAACCTCATATTCACTTATGCATTAAGGACATTCTTTTTCCTATTTATATGATTCCATTCCTCTTTGCAAATTTTCTTTCAATTGTCTTCCCTCATTTCATTTTATTGCAGGGACATACTTTGATTGGTGTCAAATAGTGATCTAGCTTCATAATCCATCTACCATGCTCTTGGGTTGCTTGTACTTCTTTTTCTAGCACCTAAATAAGGATATTTTACTTTTAGTTTGGCTCCAACCTTATAAGATTCTTGTTTCATTATAAGGCATCTTCTTGGTCCTTTTCAATCTCTTATGCCTTGGAAAATTTGATCTTCACCTCTACGGAGGTGCACTTTGGGTCACCATTCCAAATTTCATTGTCATATATTTTTATGTGGTAGATCTAGTTTTTCATATTGCTTTGTATTGGAGATCAAGTACATGTGTATCTTGTAGGAATATTGAATTACACGTGCAGGTCCATTCAAGATGTGGAGTGATCTCTTACAAGCTTATCACATCTCTCGTTTTCAACGCAAGTATCTTCAACACCTACAACAACATTCTTACAAGTGTGTTCCTTCCATTTCTCCTCTCTTTTATTTTCTCAGATTACCATTCCCACCAAAGGAGGTTGGGAATTAATGTTAGCTTATCTTGATTTCCTTTACTAATTTATTGTTGTTTTTCAAATACCTTAATTAAAGTACTTCAACTAATCAACAACTTTCTAATTAAGAGTAAAACCCAAAAATTTAGTGGCCTTCCCCTTATACTTTTCCTTCCTCTCCTAGGGTTTCTCATTTTCCCCTAAAACCAAGTGGCAATTCCACATTCTCCTTCTTCCTTGTGGAAATGTAGTGGTTGACTCTAACCATGATGCTACATTTTGAAGTGGAGAAGAGGTATGGAAAGATAAGACAAAAGATTGTGGATTTAAAGTATTATTCCAAAAAATTGGTTTGCCCGTGTTTTAGATAAGAATTTTATTGCCAATAACTTGGAATATGTGTCAATTATACAAAAAAATATTAATTTAAAATATAGAAAATCATTTAAGAAATATTATTCTAGTACTTATTTTTTGAAACCTTTAATAGATCCCATGGAATACAAATCTCTTTTCAATTGACTCAACTAAACTTCTACTAAGTAAAAGTGAGCCATATTTGTGGCCAAATCATTACAATCAATAGTTCTTTCCCCTAAATCTGTCATTGGAGAAAATATGTTTTTTTTATTCTATACTTACCTAGAGATAAATGAAACTTCATGAACACTAAAATTTTCACAACTTAAGGCACTAATAATGACATAGATGATGAAGAATATGAAAAATGAATTGATTTGAAGATGTAAATTTTGGATTTGCAATTGGGCTATAAAAGTGTTCTTTTAATTAAGCAAGATTTTCCTTCTATTTTATATTTGTAATTGTAAAACCCATGTT
The DNA here is from genome assembly GCA_009831015.1 of Picea engelmannii. NCBI lineage: Eukaryota > Viridiplantae > Streptophyta > Pinopsida > Pinales > Pinaceae > Picea > Picea engelmannii. The sequence continues at coordinate 207,585 of ML809737.1, read as the reverse complement.
TGTTTTTCATAGTTTCAATTATTATCAATTTAAAAAAATAATAAAGTCATATCTTAATAATATCACATGGTTATACTTATATTTTCTCATATGTTCTTCTAACCTAGGTTGATTGAACTTTTATGTATGTTTTGATAATAATGATTACAATTCTTTTATATATATACCTAATGGTTTAGGTTAATTCAAAGTTACAAGATTTAATTGTTTTCTTAATTATTATGTTATTTCTTTATGTCCAACATTTTCAAATTAATGATAATAATACAACAAAAATATTATTATAAAATGATATTACTAAATTTTAAGCATAATATTTTCACACATTAGAATAGAAAATAATGAAAAAATATTATTCTATAGTCATAATATTATGAAAAAAATATGTTGCAATAGAAAGATTACATCAAATTATAATATTATGTTGCAATAAAAAGATTACATCAAATTATAATATCCATAATTATAAGATTACAACAAAAGACAAAAAGTATATAATATTCTTATGAAATAGATAATAATACTATTATGAAATATTATAATAAAGAATGACAAATTAATTATAGATAATTATGGCAAATGCATAAAGTTATAAAAATTATAACATCCTTCGATTATCACGAAAAATAGAAAAATATTTATCTTAATAATATATTGCCAATTATGTCATACATGAATTTGGACCACTCATGTACCACTTAATTGATATTCGTATCATTTTCAATTGATTGTTCTTTATAATATATCAAACATCCCCATACAGCAAGTACCCAGAAGAAACAGGCAGCAACTCCATATAAAGACACTCTAGGAGAAAGGCACTCTAGAAATCAACTTTAGGAGTAAGGCATTCTAGTAATCATATAGTTAGCCAGCCAATCAGATAATGAGTTGACTCCTTCTTCTATCGGTTTCCGTTTTGTTTTGTTATTAGTCTAAACGTTTTTTTTTTTCCAAAATCTCATGATGAATGGTTGGATCTGCAGATTTGAGTGACTAAGTTTGTATAATCAGAGTCCACTTGTAATTTCATCTGTTTTAAAAAAAACTTAAAACAAAACTAATTGATAAATATAAATTCTGTCCTCGCCACTGCTCATTTTTTTTGGTTCCAGAAAACAAAGTTAACTAATAAAGATGGATTCTTTCCTCATCATTGTCGTGTCTTTCACTAATTTCCTTTATATCATTTAAAAACAGATTCTTTTCTCCATTTTTAATTTGTAACATTTTGTACCATTTAAAAATTGATTTTCTTAAAATTGATTTTCTTTTAAAGAAGAATTTCACATCTCTTTTTAAAAAAATATAATTAATTATTATAATAATAATAATTTATTTTATTAAGTCCCCCAGGTGTAGGACAGTCGGTAACGGAGTGTGTTGTTAAGCCACTCCGTGATGTTAAAGTCACCGGTTCGAAACCTGCGGTGCGATCCCCGGGAGGTCCTGCACAAATTAACAAACAAAAAAAAAATAATTTATTTTATTAAGGTCACTATTAAACCAGACATCAAATCAATGTATAAGATAGATTATTTCCTCACCATTTTTATTTTCAATCTTTTCAAAAAACAAAACTAATTGATCACCATAGATTCTTTCCTCATCATTATCGTGTCTTTCACTCATTTGCTTTATATCAAATCTCATGTAAGAATTTGGACTAAAGAGTTATTTGTCAATTTAACAATTTAAATTGATTTTAACATTTTAAAAATTAATTATTAATAGATTTAAAATGAAAAAAAAATATATATTCTGTTAACCAACAAGGACTTCTATTCGTTGGACCAGCTGTTCCACTACTCCCTCACCGACTGCAGTTTGGGACAGTCCGCGATATTAGGATAATCCAACGACCTCAAATTTTCAGCACTTTGCGAGCTCTTTGATCGCATTGCAAGAAGACAACGAAAGGGTTTGCAGCTCTATTAGCGGTCGAATCCCTGTGTTCTTTTTAGCTTGGAGCATTTATCCACCACGAACTGTTCCAAAGGTACCAACCTTTCAAAGCTGGGAAGTTCTACTTTTATATACTTTACGACGTATATGTATACGTATAGTTTTTGAAAATTTGTAAGATTAAAAAAATATATTCTAAATGTTTTAAGTTTTTTTAATTTTTTTGGATTTGTTAAAAACTAGTTAAAAATTTAAAAAAATGATTTGAATGACAAATTTCAGTCATTAAATATATATAGTTTAGACAATCAATTTTTTGAAAAAACTAAATAGATTATCCATTAACAACACAATTTGAATAATATAAAATTACAATTTTACCAACAATCACACTCACATTGTTAATTATAACTTTCAAACCATTATAATTCTCCCACTCTCAGCCTCACCCCACCACATTATTACAATTTTGCTTTGCATGATTATGTATAACAGCCCGTACATACATTGTTGAGCATTGTAAATGGAGGAATTTACTTTGATATTTACGGATTGGGCATTGAATTCAATATGAGCTGGCATCTTGAACCTAATTGAAAAGAGGTGACAATTTGGTGAAAGATAGATTGATATTGCAACGTGGCAGCATTTCATTGGCCAATGCATACCAATCGTACTATTGCCATCTTGGATGGAAAATCGAATTCAAAATTTAACTAAAAGCCAGTCATGCACCTCAATCAATAGGTAAGTTCGATCACATCTTTTGGGTGCGAAAATTATGGAATGCAGAAAATCCTTTATCGCATTTGCCATAAATTTGTTTGTCTGCAGCGACGATTTTTCTTATATGTGATACTAGCTATATTTTATATGACATAGTTTAAAAGTTTTATGTTTTTATTTTTATTTGAGTATTTTTTTCAAAGGTTTTTTCAAAATTTTATCAAGAAAATTAAAAAAATAGTTGGAATTTTGGATTTTAGTAATTGAGATTGTATACCACTGATGTTTTAGGGTTTTTGAAGATGCTGAATTGATTTATGTAAACTGAAAGGAATTTTCTTCTGAAACTTTATTAAAGTGTACTGTTTTGTTTTGTGAAATACAATTTCTATTATGAAATATCTTTGACAAAGTGCACTGTCATTAAATTTTTTCTTTAACTTTCAAAATCACAAATTCAATACAAAATTGTAACTAATTAATCTCTTTCAAAACAATATTATACATGTATAGCTTGGAAATTGGGTCGTAGAAAATGATCTTGAACCCCTTCAAGAGTTGTTTGGATAGATTGTTTAGGAAAACATGCCTTAGGATTCCCAGAAAATAAATGTCTGGATGGGACAAGGATTTGTAAAATAATCCTCGGTAAATGAGTAGGGCTTGAACCATGTTATAATTCCACCAATGTATTGTTGAGAATGAATTAAATAAGTGGCATAAACCCCCGGATATTTTTAAAGGAAAAGACTTGTAGCTTTTTTGTGTATCTCATAAATAAAATTTATCCTATGAAAATAACTTCCAGAACTGGAACTTACAAAAACTTTGGGGAAAGTTGGAGAATTATTGTGTATTTGCATAAATACGATTTTAAGAAAGTTTACGGTGATGCAATAAATGAACGGATTGGAAAGATTGTCACTAAGAGAAAAAGTTTTGAAGGGTGCGGCGTATCGCATCGAAATAACTTTCAGTGCGATACACTGCAGGTATACAATCTTTATATCAATGCAATACACTCCAAGGTGGATAACTTTCCCTTGTTATGATAGAACAAAGATTACAAGGATGCAATACAATGAAGGGAAAGGAAAATGGATGTGACATATTGTGTGGAAGGAAATATTTAGTAGTGCAGAAAACGGTATCCCATCACAAGTGAAATGTGGTGCAACACACCACGTAACGCATGAAGTTCAAAATCTTCAAATGTTGAGTTACAAAGATATGAGCATACAAGTAATGGTGTGGACCGCATGGATGGTGATGTGGACAAGGTCCATGTGGGCAGGTTTATGTGCTCATGCCATGTCAATTGGAATGTGTCATGGCACATTAACCAAGGGTGCCACATAAGCAGGTTAATGTAGGAAATAGAATATGCTTAAAAATTTTAGAAGGTCATAATTTTTAGTTTTTAGCTCATAATTGAGTAAGAAAATAACCATTGGAAAGCTCTTGAGGAGTAGAATTGGCATATGAGTTTAGAATTGGTGTCAGAGTTATGTTCAAGAAAAATGATTTAGTGGGAAATTGTAAAATTTGCATACACCCCATCATCTTAATAGTGTTTAGGGTGTTGGGTATGTTACAAAATGGCATCAGAGTTAATCATTGAAATGATGAAGACACAAACTTATCATCATGCATCCTCAATTAGGCACATAGGGGAAACTTAAGGGGTTGAAACCCCCATCTTGGATGTTGATAATCTTAGAATTGATACACTTTGTACCTGTAAATGAACCTATAGAATATTTTTCATGTCCACTAAGCAACAAAGTCAAATGCATGCCTCAATTAATCAACTAAAACGAGGACTTGTCAATCTTCAATTTCTACCTGCACCCTCCCCCCTAACATGTATGCTCCTCCCACTAGAAAATGATTTGAAGTTGATACATGGGAGAAAGCCACCTAGTTAGATGTCATAACTAAGACAACTCCTAGGCACCAAGGAGCCTAGAAAGGAAAATAATGGGCCCTAAGGCGCGAGGAGTGCATGTCAATGCAAATATTGAATTGAAATCCAACACTAATGTTGGTGTAAATCTACAACAAGGGTTAGTAGATCTTCAAATCTAGAGGTTGTGCTAAATCACAAACAAAATAGATATAAATCATATAAAATCTACTTTTAAAAATATATCCACATTCCTTTAAACCCTATTCTATCATGAAAAGAAATGATAGTTGCAAATAAGATACATAGATATAAAGAATATGAATGAACTCTATATTCAATGGAAAGATTTTGTCACAAGATCACTTATGGAGGATTTATGGGAGAAATGGGCTCCTTGGCCTCCTCCTTGGGAGTGTTTTTTTGGCTTGGTTCCTCTCCTTTGTGGTTGAAAGTGATAGTGAAATGTTCCCAAAAGTTATAGGGAAATTTCGCCAGCATATCAGTGCTTTCAATGAGAGATGTAGAAAATGGAGGAAACCTCTTAAATTTCTAAGCAAAATAGTGGTTATCTTTCATAGGGTCAAGATAATAAAATATGATTATTTGACTGAATCAATTTTTTTTCAAGCTACGATGAGCCTAGGTTGGGGCCAACCCCAATGTTGGATGGAAGAATGATCTGCCCATGAGTGGGATACTGTCACGAATGAGACTCGGTTGAGCCTGAACGCCCCATGGGACAATTTTTATTCACCCACAAATGGCTTCCACCCTCAACCCCTCCCTGTGAGATTTCAACTAGTGACCTGATCGATACTAAACCATTACTTTTAGAGTAGCAAAATAGTAGTTATCTTTGATAGAGCCAAAATAATAAAATATGATTATTTCACCGAATCAATTTCAAGACGAAAAATTCATAAAAACTTTTTATGACTTTATTAAATGAAAATAACTTTGGAAAAATCGGTTCCCTAAGTTATTTTAGCGGAAAATGATGGAAAAGTGATTCTCTAAGCTATTTTAGTGGAAAATAATGGAAACATGGTTTTTTAAAGAAATTAACTTCAGGAACAAGGGTTATTAAAGATAAATAACTTTATTAAATGAACATAACTTTAGCAAACATGGTTCCCTAAGTTAATAGTCCCTGTAGGAGGGATTATAGCAATTGATAACCTGTTGAATGCTTATTAATCCACTGTTCATAAATAAGGGTGTGCGGTGGCTTTCAACTTTGCTATCTTTGCTCTTATGAAGATCTAATTCTCAATCCCCTAGCCCTTGTTCTCTTGTTCTGGATGCACTCACAGAGGGCAAATTTCAATGTGTTATTGCTACGGCTTAAAATAATTGTCATTTCATAAATAAGGGTGTGTGGTTGCTTTCAAATTTGCTATCTTTGCTCTTATCAAGATCTAATTCTCAATCCCCTCGCTCGATGCACTGGCAGAGGGAAAATTTCAATGTGTTATTTCTACGGCTTAAATTAATTGTCATTTCATAAATAAGGGTGTGCGGTGGCTTTCAACTTTGTTATCTTTTCTCCTATCAAGATCTAATTCTCAATCCCATCGCTCGATGCAGTGGCAGAGGGCGAATTTCAATGTGTTATTGCTACGGTGACGCTTAAATTAATCTTCATTTATTATTTTTGCTCTGATCGATCTAATTCTCGATCCCTTTGCACTCGTTCTCGATGCACTTACCCAGGGCTTTAATGGACAATCTAAGGCATCGAGTCATGCACATGGAATTGTTTCCAGTAAGCATCACGATCTATTGGGTTGTGATTTTCATATTGAAATACCAGACAAGGGAAGGGTATTTTTCGCGATCGTCTACGAGAGCTTCAGGTTCTCACTGTATTGGATGACGCAGATAATATCCACCAAATAAATAGTCTACTGGTTACAAATGTTGTGGGATGGCGTAGTTTGATTTTGATCACGTCTCCTCATCAATATTTACTACGACGCTCTTCGAATGAATGAACGATTAATATAATCAGACTTCAATCCAATAATTTCCATCTGCATCACATGCGAGCACAACGACCATACTACACGCAACTAGTACTGCAAGCAAGAACGCCTGAATGTATTTCACGACTGCAACTAACTGCGGTAACTGAGTGACTACTATTATTCGATTCGATGCTCCCTCTGATCGTTAGATGATATATATGGAGTTTGATGAAGAGTGAAATCTAATTATAAGTTTTGAAATTTTAAATATAAGTATTGCTTGCAAGCAAGCGTCTCACTCCGTCTTCCACTTCGACAAAGGGGTTTGTTTGGAAATAGAAATTGGTACTAGCTATCAGAAATCAAGAGAACGCCAACCCTTCCCACCCACTCTCTCTACCATGTATGATTGTGTTCAAATTCTGGTTGATTCTCGAGCAATCAATATGTTTTGTATTTAGATGTCGCAACTAAGCGCAACTATGACTCTGACTCTCTCTAAATTCTCAACATGTATATCAAATTTTAATTTGTATCTCACTCTCTCTGCATCGATCCTGTTATGATAATTATTAAAAGAACATACCTTACCTCGTGTCACATCCCCACAACATATTTATTAATATAATTTCTTTAAATAGTTATTTATTACCAACTATGCATATCCGTTCTGATAGTGTGCAGGTCAGAAAGGGTTCAAAGCCCAAATATATATGGAGCAGTTGATGCTCTGGTCTACATATTTATTTATTACCAAATATCTATCTGCCACAGTGTTTTAAAGTCGATCAATATGCACTTAACGACATTCTATATCATCGAATTTGAGGTTCTCATTGTTGCTAGAATGTATATCTTTGAATTTGAAATTACTTTCAAAATTTATATCCCAACATCGATCGTATTAAATGCAAAAACTGTAGTGTATAATGTAAAGCCACTGCAGAGAGACCATGCCCAGGATCTTTTCTGCCGGCATGCGTTTGGTCAATCTGAACCATGTGAAGGATTCAAATGTTTGGTTGAGGAGGTGTGGAAAAGTTGTAGTGGGCTGCCTTTATCCTTACAAGTGTTAGGCGGACAGTTTCTTGGACGGCGTGAGGAAGAGTATTGGAAGTGGCAGTTGGAAAGGCTCTTGAGAAGACTGCCAGATGATATAGTGGACACATTAAAAGTGAGTTCAAGGGTGATGAGAAGGAGATATTTTTAGAGCTCGGTTGCTTCTTCCCCGGAGAGGACAAAGAAGTCGCAGTTCGAGTATTGAAGGGACTAGGTTACAAAGAAGTTTGTGACTGCCTTGAAAACCTCCGTAAAAAATGCCTGGTCGAGTATCATATATCTTAATTGTTGGTAAATAATATGCACCCAGCAACAAAGTTACTTCAAGCAGTAAAGTAACTATGATTATATCTACAAACATATCGCCAGAGAAGAGTTTGGTGTGCTCCCAACGTTGCTCAAGCTCCTTGAATGATGTAGAGGAATTAATGTTGAAGTTACAAGTAAGCATATTTAGTCCCAGGATTTGATCTAGTTTTTATTTAATAACCCATTATACACAGGCATTTAATGTAACTCTGTGAAGTGTGTTTGTTAGGGCGGAGCGGATTCCTATTTAATTCGAGGGATTCAGACTCCAAAAGGTCATAATCTTCCTGATTGCATGAATTACATAAAGGGTGTGGGTGTAGGCCTCATTGTTTTTGAAGTTCCCATAGATTTGTCGTCACTCTTTGGTTTGTGGCCTATGTCGGGACATTTGGTGTGGCTTCGCCTGTGCATTTTCAGCTCCATCAATTTTCATGATACCATTTCAGTGGGAAACTTACGAGTTTCGGAACTTGAGGGTCATGGGGACCTCGAGGAGTTATTCCAAAGATTTAATATGGTAATTACATCTACAATTTCTTGAAAAATTTCTTGAAAAATTTGTGGTGAAATTTTTCCTACTTTAACTTTCATAGAGACAAGTTCAATTCCTACTTTATATTAAACAGATTATGTGATACAATTTCTTGAGTAATTTGTGGTGAAATTCTTCCTACTTTAACTTTGCTTCAACTTTCACAGAGACAAGTTCAATTCCTACTTTGTATTAAACAAATTATGTGCATTGCAATTTGCAGTCTCCTCAAAACTTGAGTTTGTTGAATATTGACGTAAAGGGAACACAACCAAGGTCCATCCTTAACTCTTCAATGCATCTGACGAGCATGCCCATTGCAATTTTACAAACATACAGATACCTTTTCTGCTCTGCTTTATCTTGATCTTGCACATTACATTTTATATTAGTTTCCATCTTACTTTTAGTTAATTCCGTAGCCGTGAGCCCTCTAAGAAGGACAACGAATGGGACAACCAGGACAACGAATGGGATAACCAATAAGTGGACTGTACAACATGGGAGCTTAGTACATTACTCGAAAGGGACTAAGCTTCCATGCAACCCTTGTTTTAGTGGAAAATGGTGGAAAAGTGGTTTTTGAATGAAATTAAATTTAGGAGCAAGGATTCTTAAAGACAATGAACTTTATTAAATGAAAATATTTTTTGGAAAAGTGGTTCTCTAAGTTATTTTAGTGGAAAATGATGGAAACGTGGATTTTTAATGAAATTAACTTTAGGAACAGGGTTCTTAAAATTAAGAGGGTTGGTCATGTAAAAGTGGGTTTTATGTCCTTTTTGGCCAATATGACTATAGTAAAGGAGTTTTTATAGGTTAGTTAGTAGGGACATGTCATGGTACCCATACCATAGTTGGAGTATTTCCATACACTTGGAGTTTTGATCTCAGTGTGTCATTTTTATGTGATAACGGATTCCCTCTAATGTATGAGGTTAGGAACACATCGTATGATCGAAATACATTATATTTTTATTTTAGAGATGAATGATGTAGTCGATGAGAGAGAAAGATGCCATAGGAAGCTGAACCAACTAATGTAGAGGCTAAGGAAGATCACTTGTCAACAAAAGAGTCAAAAGGTGTTAAGTTACATGATCTCAATGGGACGAGGTAGGAATACCCATACTCATCGAGATAACTAATTGTGAACATAAGAATGGTGTGTTCGATATGAAATGGATAAAATGGTGAGACAACATGAAGTATCAAGTACAATATGATGCTGGAAAAAATGGGCTAGATTAAAATATAATAACATAATCAATCTTGTATACAAATGTTTTTGAACTAGGTACACAAGAACTGATTCCCCCCATGTTGTGTGAGGAAGATGAAAGCCACCTGAGAATCCCTGATGAACAAGAATGGGGATCTGAATATCTGACATGAACTAACTGAAGCGAAGCTCAAATTGAGGGCTTTGAGGATGGTAGAACTGAGCCAATCAAATTTGAAGAGCTACATATAAGGTTGGATCATGGATGTAAGTACATATCTCAATGGTGCAATGATGAGATGGATTCGATCAGAAGACAATCTACCAAGTTTGAGATAAATGTTGACTCTCTCAGCTTGGTCCAAGGTAACCCCCTTGTGCGCCTGACACAACACAGGCACTATTACTCGTGCAAAGAATATAACACATACCCAACATTTAGAACATGCCCGTTTAGTTGACAGGTGAGTGATTCTCATAAATAATGAAGGATATACTAGATATGGTTGTTTATTTAATATGGGTCTACTCATATTTACAGTTGCAACCATCTTCTCTAATGTTCTAGACAAATGGATGCACCCAGACAACAAAGGAGTTGAATGAACCTATCAACCACGTTCCCCCTTCCAAGAAATTAGGATAAAACATAAACATTTACATAACTTTAGAATAATATTTAATTATTATCCCCAAGGTCTTAATCTCTTAAGATTATCCCTTCTCCCAACCTTTCAGCCCCCTCTCCCTGACCCAGAATTTGTGGAAGCTTAGTCCCCCATCACTCATTCATCGTGGTCGGTCCACACACAGAGATGTTTTTATATTAATAATGTGCATCATTACATGTACAAAAATCAGGCTCTCTAGCCTAATAAACACATAACCCCACCATCTTATATAAACTTGTCTCACCAACCTATAAAACATAATTACAATTCATAATGCAATTGGGGCGCGTCCTTGGGGTATTGCAATCCCCTCCCCTTATTTTTGCACTATCCTCAGTGCAACTTTCACACAACATCAACAAGATTTCCAAAATCTTCAAAAAGATGTGGGTATTCTGCCTGCATAGCATCTTCATGCTCCCATGTCGCGTCCTCGGGACCGTACCAGGTCCACTGGACCTTTACAATCCCTATGGCTCAATTCCGGAGCTGTTTTCTTTTCCAGTCCAATATGCGCACGGGATGCACTTGCAGTACACCTTCTTGTTCCACCTGGATCACATTCCATTCAATCACATGATTAGGATCAGGTATATATTTCTTAAGTAACGAAACATGAAACACATTATGTACAGTCATGGATACAGGTAATGCAATTATATATGCAACTGGCCCAATCCTTTCTAGGATTTCAAATGACCCACAAAATCTGGTTGCCAACTTGGAACAGTTTCCCAGCCTCAGGGAACTTCTATTGGCTTTTAATTTCAGAAAAACTTGATCTCCCACTTTAAAATCTCTGCGGATTTTGTTTTTATTAGCATAACGTTTCTTCCTGTCTTGGGAAGCCTTTAAATTCTGCTTAATTTTCAGCATTTTCTCTTCCATTTCCTTGAGCAACTCTAGCCCAACTACCGCTCTATCAGCTAGGTTATCCTAGCTTACTGAAGTATTGCACCTTCTGAAATCAAGTGCATCAATTGGGCTCATCTTCAATGATGCTTGATACCCATTGTTGTAGGTGAATTATACCAAGTGTAGGTAGTCTTCCCATTTCGATGGTTTGTCCATCACATACATCCTTAATATGTCTTTTATCACTCGATTCACCCGCTTTGTCTGCCCATCCGACTTAGGATGATAGGTTGTACTGAAATTCATATTCATTATGAATCCCTTGAGTAACCATTTCCATAAATTTGAGGTAAATTTTGGGTCTCTGTCAGACACAACTGTCTTGGGAATTCCATGCAATCGTGCCACTTCCTTCATAAAAATATCAGCAACCTCTGTTGCCTTGTGAGTATCCTTTAACAGAATGAAATGGGCATATTTTTTAAGCTTTTCCACCACTACCATGATGGAATCATGTTGCTTGCATGTTCTGGGCAAACCGGTGATGATATCCATTGTCACCACTTCCCACTTCCACTTAGGAATGGGTAAAGGTTGCAGCAATCGAGCTGGGTTCATGTGCTCAACTTTAAACTTATGACACTCCATACATTTGACAATGTATTTAGCGATATATTTCTTCATACTTGGCCAAAAGTAATGTCTCTTGACTGCTGCCACTATCTTCTGATATCCAGGGTGCCCAACATAAGGCACGTTATGCATTTCTTTTATAATCACAAGTTTCAAATCCTAGACATTAGGTACATAAACTCTATTTTTGTACAAGAGTGTTCTATCATCTCCTAGCTTATAATCTTCCATTACTTGCGGTGTCTTATCTTGTTGTAGCTTCGCTACCAATTCCCTGTACTGTAAGTCTGTGCTTGTAGCTTCCAAAACTCTAATCTTTATATCGGTTTAATACATGCTAATGGTTGTAGCATGTAATTCATGTACTCTCTTGCTAAGTGCATCAGACACTTTATTTTCCTTCCCTTTGATATGCTTGATATCAAAATCATATTCACAGAGAAATTCAAACCACCTACTCTGCCTAGCGTTCAAGGTTAGTTGATCAAACAAATACTTTAGACCATTATGGTATGTTCTCAATTAAAACCTCCTTTCCATGAGGCAATGTCTCCATTTCCTCAAAGTGTGAACATTGGCCGCCAACTCCAAATCATGAGTTGCGTAGTTCCTTTCGTGCTCTTTCAACTTTCTGGATTCATAACATATTATGAATCCATTCTGACTGAGGACTCCTCCCAGTCCTTCTTTGCATGCATCGATGCATACCAAAAAATCTTCATTTGGGTTTGTGATCCTCAGGATTGGAGCACTGGTTAACAACTGCTTCGATCACTGGAAGCTTTTCTCGCATTCCTCTGTCCACTAAAATTTCCTCTCGTTCCTCTGCAAGGAAGTGTTAGCGTGAGATATCCTTAAGAAATCTACGTTAAACCTTCTTTAATAACTAGCTAGAACCATAAAGGATATGACTTTCGTCACATTATTTGGTGTTGACCATTCCCTGATGGCCTCAATCTTCTCAATATCTACAACTATCCCTTCCTTCGAAATAATATGCCCCAATTAATGGATCTGCTCCTAATAAAACGAGCACTTGCTCAACTTGGCACATAGTTGGTGCTCTCTTAGCACCTACCACACCATTCTAAGATGTTTTTCATTCTCTTCCTCTGACTTGGAATACACCAGAATGTCATCCAGGAAGACTATGACGAAATTGTCAATATAGTCCATGAACACACCATTCATCAGACGCATAAAAACAACAAGTGTGTTTGAAAACCCAAATGATAGCACTGTGAACTCGTAATGACCATACCTTGTTCTAAAGGCAGTCTTGTTGATGTATTCATCCTTTGTCCTTACCTGGTGATATCCCGATCTAAGATCTATCTTAAAAAATATCTTTGCATCCTTCAACTATTCAAAGAGATCATCAATCCTCGACAGATGATACTTGTTCTTTACAGTTACCTTGTTCAGTTGTCTGAAATCTATACATAATCTTAGCGTCTTGTCCTTCTTCTTCACAAACAGGACTGGGGCACCCCAAGGTGACATGATTGGGTGTATATACCCCTTCCTTAGGATCTCCTCAAGCTGCATTTGTAGTTCTTTTAGCTCCGGCGTACTCATTCTGTAAGGATCTTTCGACACTAGAGTTACTCCAGGAATTAAATTTAAAGAAAAGTCAATATCTCTCTTCGGAGGTAGTCTAGGTACCTCCTGAAATATATCATCAAAATCCTTTAGTACCGCATGGTCTTCGATATTTGACATGTTATCCTCAGGTGCTTCCTCCAAGTGGGCTATAAATAACTGACAACCCTTCCTGAAACACTTATTCAGTTGCATTGCTGAGATTTCTCCGACAACAACAACTCTAGGAATTCCTTGGGTTGTCTTCCAATTTCCTTTCTCATCCAGGAAAGTGAATGTCTTGTTACGATAGTCCAATATGGCATGATGTTGGTCCAACCAATCCATCCCAATTGGATAGTCATAAGAACCTAAAGGAAAAACATTCAATTCAGCCTTTTTTCTGAGTCCATTCATGTCCACAGGACAGGACTTAACCAACTCAATGAATTTCCTCTTGGTTCCTGTAGCTAGCTGCACTAACCAATACTTTTCATGTTTGCTTCTCGACAATCAAAAACTTTCCACCACTCTAGGATATATATAACTATGGCTAGCCCCTGAATCAATTAAAATAGTAAAGGCATGGTTGTTGATCATACCTTCCACTTCAATCATGTGCGACTGATATTCAACTTTCTTGTTGTCCAGGGCTACGTAAATCCTTGGCATTCTACTACCCATGTCCTCCACTGTTTCATCCTGCTGAACATTGTTGACAGCTCTCACTTTATCATTTATGTGGGGGCAATATCTGTACCTATGGTTTCCTTTACAACCCCAACACTCCATAGGTTTCTGTCTTGGCATTTGTTCACCCACTTAAGCCTTCTCGGGCTCTCTGAAAGATGGTTTTCTTTGAGGACTATCTCTGAAAATGGATGGCTTAGTTCCCTTCTTTCTCTGATCCATCTTGAAATCATTTCTGTCTTCCCAAGCCTTCTAGAAAGTAGGCTTTTCTCTTTGTTGTTCATACAATCATTTCACTCTCCTTATCGTCTCCTCCATAGTCTTAGGGTCATCATACTGGATCTTGTCACCAATGGACGATGGAAATCCTCTTAGATACCTCTGAATCTTGATAGTCTCCTCCTTGATAAATGGAACATACTTCAACAATTCCAGAAATATTTGTTCGTATTCATCAATGGTCATGTTGCCCAACTTAAGTTCAAAGAACCCTTTCATATTTTTGTCATAATATCTTTTAGTCAAATATTTCTTCTCGAAATACCTCTTGAATTCCTTCCAAGTGATATCCTTCTCTCTAATGTGCTGCACCTGCACAAGTTGATCCCACCACATGGATTATTTTCCTTTCAATTGATACATCACAATTCTTCCTTCGACATGAGAGGAATAATTCTGCAGTTGGAAGTACTTTCTCATGCCCAACAACCATGTCTCGACATCTTCCTCCTTCTAGTGCTCTCCATAAAATGTAGGAGATTTAATCTTATTCATTTCTTCTTTCAGTTCATCCACTCCAGATATCCTATGCTTTCTAGTAGGATATGGGATTGAGCTATGGTGTGCTTCCTTACTAGAATGCTTTGGGGAGAGACGACGATGTCTGCTAACACTCGATATTCTTTTCATCTCAGGGGTACTTCGACTCCATGTTTGGCTTGAGTCACTCTCTTTTTCCAATTTCTTTTCGATCCTATCCAAGGTACGCATCAACTTCAATTTGAATTCACCCTGTTGATCCCTGGATTTCATGAGATTTCGGCTATCATCTCAACGAGTCTGGGCATCTTTTCTACAATATTTCAATTATTTTCATTATACGCCCTTCCTTGTCCATCTCTTTTCCATGCCCATTGGAGTTTGATCCTTCAACTCCCAAGTGGTCGCCCATTCCTTCTCTTTCATTTTCTGAACTGGAAGAATTCTATGTCTCTTCCATTTCTTTGCACTCCGTGGAAATTCTAATCGGTTCTGGCACTCATCAAACTTATGCAATCACAACATGCAGACAACCATAATTTGTCATACCATCTCTCCTTAACAAATTCCACGCATTCAAAACCAATCCGATTTAAGAAAACGTTTTGATTTCATGAATCTTCCGAGATTTGCTCGGATCTGTAACTTTCGGGTGATAGACCCCTTTTTCTTAGTCCCCAACCCAGGTGATCACGGGTCGTGACCAAACGCTAAACTACTAGGTGCTACTTGGGATTTCAGCCTTCGGAGATTTCAAATCACACACAACTATCTCTCGGCGTTCTGATTACCGAACCCGTGAAGTTGAGTGGATCAACGGTCCATGTTTACCCATCATCCAACGACTGAAATCCATTGTGGTATTTCCATCTTCGATTTTTTCTGAACTTCGGGACTTCGGACCTCAGGACTTCAAGACTTTGGACCTCAGGAGTTCCCACACTTGTTTCCTTCCAATATTCCGACATCCGAAATTTTGATCTACTTTAACCTTTGGACCCACGTAGTACGACCTTCACCAACTAAGAAGGTGACACATGGCATATCTAGGAAGCTCCACATCACCTTTGGTGACTTCATTGGATCCCACCCTTCTCGCTTTTCATTTCGGAGTTTCGATCATCGAAAGTTCATGCATCCGCACATCTCGTTTCTCCCAATTGCCGAAATTCTGAAATTACGATCTACCTTCTGCTTGTTCCAACAGTCAAGTTTTCATCTTCCGATCTATGGTGTAGATATCTCTTGGGATTTTAAAGCTTCGGGAATTGAGAGTTCGTGCACCAACACATCTCGTTTTTCCCGATAGTCGAATCCCCGAAAGGTTTCCAGGATAACTCTCCTGCACCTTCTCTAGATCTGATGGTCATGAGGGATCTCCTTTTTTCCTGAACAGATCCTATGGATCCAACACTTCTGTTGTTGATCTCTCTTTCTCCCTATCGCCATTTACCACAATGATTGCGGTTTTATAATACCTCTACACCTCTTGAGCTTTGTAACATGGCCAAGCAACCCCTTGCCACTCACGAACATTCTAGGGTCCAAACATTTGTTCTTCCAAACACAATTTCCTCGAAACCTTGGGTCCAACGACCAATTATCCAACCCATTCAGGATCAGCATTGAAACCATGCTCTGATACCATATTGTAACGTCCTCAACCATCAAACCACTTGTCAAGAATCACTACTTCACAAAAACACTCATACTTAAATATATAACATGCATTATTTATAAAGAATAAGCATTAAATCAAATTAAGACATTTGACATGGATTTACTGCTGTCATATAGACTTAAAAAGAATTAACAACAATTCAAACTAGCAACGGAATACATGATAATATTACAAGTATCACAGAACATGCATTTTAATTAAGTATGGAATTAAAACACATAATGATACTTATCTTAGAAACTGTAATACACCACCAATTGCATGCAGACCTTCCACAAACCTCACAGCCTTAAACTGCACTTCTCATCACTCTCAGCAGTAGGTCACCCCTGAGCTGGGACTAAGCTCTACTAGGAAAAGGAATCCTAGGCTAGGCAAGGTCAACGGAAGACACACAATTTATGAAGAAGGATTCTCTCCCAGGAGCCACTTATGCCCACTTCTCACAGACTCTCATTCCCCACATGCCTATCCCACCCAAGGAGTATACACCTTCACTATCACCAAGACAGTCCTTCAGCTGCTAAACCTCCCTTACCATGGGCTTCAACAACAGACTGGACTGGAAGTATCAGAGCTCTGTAGAAGCTACATGACACCTTCCAGGAGTTCTTACTTCCTCAACACACTCTCTCACCTGGAGAGAGTTTCTCACAGGTATGGAAACCTGTTCTTTTGACCAATTCCAGCACAACGAGGACACAACAACAAGGCTCAATAATGCACAGTCAATAGCAACAACCTCACACGGTCAGGAACTCCATGACCACAATAGCCCACCGAGATATAACAACATGACTCAGGCAATTTTGGGTTTCTCAACCATGCAACATAGGATAGATTCATGGTTCTGGTTTCAGAGATGCGTGAGGGTGTACATATATGCCACATAGAGACTTAATGGTTCAGGTAAGGATCCCCCCAGAACAAACACCAAAATAGAGGTCAATCATGGACACCTGCCATTTTAGATGGAGGATGGAGAATGGGAGGTCGAACCCCCAACATGTCTCCCTTCTTTGGTTTTAACTGCATGTGCCCAGGTCGAAACCTGTCTCCCTAGGACTGCATTCTCCCTCTTTTGAACACGTTCCCCCTTCCAGGAACTTAGGATAAAACATAAACATTTACACATCTTTGGAATAATATTTAATTATTATCCCCAAGGTCTTAAGCTCTTAATATTATCCCTTCTCCCAACCTTTCATCCCCCTCTCCCTTACCTAGACTTTGTGGAAGCTTAGTCCCCCATCACTCATTCATCGTGGTCGGTCCACATGTAGAGATGTTTTTATATTAATAATGTGCATCATTACATGTACAAAAATCAGGCTCTTGGCCTTCAACACTTAGGCTCTCTAGCCTAATAAACACATAAGCCCACCATCTTATATAAACTTGGCTCACCAGCCTATAAAACATAATTACAATTCATAATGTAATTGGGGCACGTCCTTGGGGTATTACATACCCAAACACATTTGTCGAATTTATAGCAGATTGTTTTCCTTCATTTTAACTTATCCGACTGATAATTGTGAAGAGTTGAATTAGTTAATCCACATCTATACTTGAGCACTTTTGTAGATTATGTTGAGTAATAATGGGGAGGGTTATGATAGCATAAGTTTCTAGACAAGTAAAAGAGTAGGTAGTTATAAATATGAAGATACCATACCTACACATAGTCATTCTATTTCATTATAGCAATCAAATGAATTGCGCAATGTCCTAAAACAGAATGAGGTTCAGCATAATCATACATCTATGTCTCATATTTCCTCTTCTAGTACTTTCATAAGATACTCCCCATCTAAAGAAGTCACCATGCCTTTCGTTTACAAATTATAATCAAGGGGTCTAAGGGTCGTATAGTTAGGCTTGTTGATCACTAGGGAACTTTAGTTGCAAATATGAGCCACTTGTTACATTGTGTAGATGCAACTTGTTGTATACATGTTGAATATCATTTTCCTCCTATGGGTTTATCAAACTCTCGAATATCATCTTTGTCTTCATCAAGTATTTTTTTCTTTCAATATTAACTTGATTCATGGATTCCTTGTTGCAGTAACAATGAGACATCATGTGAATTAAGGTTGACTGGCCCTTTCCAAGCCAAGGATAAAAGAGAAAGCATTGGAGCATATAATTCAATGATAGAGGAACCATGTATTTGTGTGAATAGTGATAGATTAAGTTATTCTTCTTGGATACTACACAATTTCAAGTCCCTTGGTTGAACCTAAAAGGATCAAACATGAAGAGAAGCATGTTATTTTTTTTTTATCAATGTGTATAATGCTTTAATGATGCATGCTTGAAATAATACAACTACTACTAAAGGATGCATATAAAGTGGGAGGTCAATTTATAAATGCACACATCATAGGGTGAAAAATCTTGGGAAGATGATTGTATTTTCCAACCATTGCCTTTATCTAATTGTATTTGGGATGAAATCCAAAGGAGGGGAAGAGATACAAGCATATGCTCTTGAGCAACCAAAATTTCTTGTGTGTTTTTCTCTTTTCTTCGAGAGTCCCTTTGATCATAGCCATATAGAAAAAAACAAATTTGAAGAGCATGAGTTGCTTGGAGTCATGGTGTTTTCAAGGATAACAACTACTATCCTTTTAAGTAGCTACTTTTCCCTTGAAATAGGATGGTTAAGGTCATCGTTGAAGTTATTCTTTTTGGTACTTTGTTTTCCTTAAAAAAATGGCCTCTAACAACATAAATGCTTAATATAGTGTTGATATTAATGTAGATCACTAATGGTCAATTACAGTAATTTGTTAGAATATTGTCAATGGAGTTTTACAACTTTTTATTTAGAAGGTGGTTATTGATAATGAATTTTTACACAATACTGCAAACTATTTACTAGAGAAAATACAAGTGTGTATCGATTCTCTAGGAAATGGAATGGTATGGAAACCTAGTTTCTTGGGAATTTAATGTTCCCAAAGAAAAAATTGCATGGGATTGTGAGGTGGTTGGAAACTATCTTAGAAATGGAAAAGAATTCAATGAACCCAACCTGAGCGGTAGTATGAAGAGAGTTTTTTTCTTTCCCAAAATCTGGCCCTAATGTCCCTCAATTATTAGCTCTATGTAACATCATGTTGTTGCGTGCACATGATTTGAGTTATTATTTGAGGAAACTTGCGTGCAAGTTATCCGGTTCATTATATGATTATCTGCTTTGCTTATGGATTTTGATGATGAGATTATGTATTATGATGTTGTGTTATGTTATGTTATTTATGTATAGACATGTGTTATTGATAGGTTTCTCTTGAGTGGGCAGGACACTTGACATATTGAGGATGTCGATGGCATCGGTGGACCTCCTTGGACTCCAGATCGAATCAGGGAGTGGTCCATATATGGTTTGGGTATTTATGTTTATGCATATGTGACATATGATTGGTTATATTATGATGTTGTTTATGGATCGTTGACATGTTTCGTTGATGGATGCAAGCTGATGATTTCTTGCTAATTTGAATCACATTAGGAGTAAAGGGGCCATGCACAACAACTAGATATATTGAGGGAGAGGTGTGGCAACATCCCTGCAACAACCTATTATCACTCTCTTCATGGCTCAAATTATAGGTTAACGATTACCTAGTTCGAGAGATTCATGATGTCGTGAGGGCAGACTGAGACAGTCGCTCACAAAGATTCTAAGGGGCGCATAATAAGGCAGGGTCCTTATTCCTTAAAGGCCCTTAGTTTCTCACAAGGTCCCCTGATGGAGCATTGAATCCAAGGGCTAGACGTCTACCAAAATCAGTCAGAGTCGAGTGGCACCCTTGGACCACATAGTACATCTTGAAGGGCACGTCGCGCAAATAAAACATGAATAAAGGCGAGTGGCACCCTTGGATCACATAGTGCATCTTGAAGGGAACATCACAATTTTAATAAAGGTGAGTCAATAAAACTAGGTTCCTAGAAAATAATATTTGTTTCGACCTAGTCATCCTTAAAATAAATGTTAAATGAGTAATTTTATAAAATTGCCTTAAAAATTATAAGCCTAGTTAAAAATTGAGCCTAGGTCTAAATAGGGTGAGAAGACAAAAAAAAAACTAAATAATACTTTAATAAAAGGGGGGGATGAAGAAAAAATAAATCAAGTTAAGAATTTAAAAGAGAAATAATTTATCTAAGAATTAATTACTATTTATGTGCAAGACATGCTAATTTGGAACTTAGACAAAAAGGGGAAATGGATGCAAAAACGAATATGCAAACATAGAAAGTAATCTAGGCTAGAGAACTTTCCTAAATAAAACACAACTAAGTTTTAGAAAGGCGCCCGTCATTAAAAGGAAATAGAGGGAATAAAAGGACAACAAGGAGCATTTTTAGGAACAATTTTAGGATGGGTGAGGGAAATTGACATTTAATTTAATTAAATAAATGAATTACTAAGGCATCGGGTGACAAGTGTACGGGGGAGAGTATTTCCTATTTAAAATTTAATAAAAAAAATTTAACGTGCATTTGGCAAGTGGTCACTGAAAGAACTCTATAAAAGAAATGGTAGGGAAGAGGAATGGGTCATGACTAATATGCGTAAGATTATGCTGTTGGAATTTCTTTGACTGTTTTTTCTTGTGGGAGTTGGGATACCCATCTCGAAAAGGGAGTGGTAGCTCAACCTTGCGAGGCGAGTTGGAAGCTTGATTTTCTTTGGTTGGTTGTGCGTGGCCCCTTTGCGTCTCGGGGGGTTAAGGGGGAAGAAGAGTACCCCTAGCATTGGTTGGGAGGTACCGGTGAGGACTCGACGATTAGAAAGTTTGAGCAAGGGAGATCGCCAACTGCCAAAGAGCATCAACAAGCCCATCCATTGATTACGATACTTATGTTATTCTATTGTATTTAAATGTTTAAATTGTACATTTTATAATCTAGATTTAGAAGCAGAACGAACTGATTAACAAACTGAATACAATAAACATAGAGATATGAAAAATAACAAAAATATCCAGTGAAAAATATCTTCTATTAAATAATGAAATAGGCTGAAACTGTAAAACTACATAACTAAAACACTTGCTCGAATGGTGGTAGCTATCTCTGAGAAGAGATGTGGCTGCTACACACATCTGTCTAAGCATAATGGATTAAAATGAGGCTCCAGAGGCCTTTTTGATATTACTCATGAATACCAAAACCCTAGATATCCTAAAACCTAACCCTAGAAGGTGAAATGCCAAAAGTCATCTGGGCCCTATGGGTAAGTTGGTGTAATTTGGTAACTCAACTTCCAAGGGTCGTAACTTTTTCATACTACCTTTGTTTTAGGCGTGTGATAACTCGTTGGAAAGGTATTTTAGAGAACTACACATTCTGCTATCAAACTCTATCTCCATCTACATTTTGACTATGGCAAGCCAAAAAACAATGTTTAGGGCCCCAAAACGAACATGGAAGTACAACAAGATGTGTTGACATGAAAACATACAAAATAAGCTAGTTGGATTAGGTGAGAGGCCACTCATATCCACCTCGAGGATGTGTGGGGATTCAGATATCCCCAGAAGTGTAGAACTCACAATTACAAAGCAGTACAGAAGAACGTGATGAACAAAAAATAGACACAAGGAGCCAATTGGAATAGGTGGGTAGCCACCAATATCCACCTTGATCAATCCTCCCCCCTTAGGAAGCAATGGTCTCCATTGTGTTGAGTTCCTCCATCAAGTGAGGAAACTTCTGCTGGATTTGGCCTCAGGTTAGCCACTTGCCTTGGTGTAGTAGATGCCCTACCTTGACAACCCGATAAACATGGATTCGTTGTTGCCGAGTGTCCTTGACCTGTGTGTCCACTATCTGATCAGTGGATGCTTGTTCCATGCAGTCAAGGTTGAGATATGTTGGTGTTATCTCTTCTGCGATATCAGAGGTGTCCAATAATGGGGGAAAACATGGCCAAAGGAGGTCCACATTGAATATTGGATGTAGACCAAGGAAGGGTGGAGTGTTGAGCTCAAAATAATTGCTACCCACAACCTTGGTGATAGTGTAAGGCCCATAACGAAGTGGGAGAATCTTTCGATGGGGACCGGTGAGACGCTCCTTCTTCAAATGTAACCATAATTTGTCGCCAACTTGAAATGATTGTGGTACCCTGTGTTGATCATGGTGCTACTTGTAATTAGCATTGGATTTCTGCAAAATCTCCCGGACCTGTTAGCAGATGTGTTGAATCCGCTCAATGAATATGGTGGCTTTGTTGATCA
This sequence comes from Picea engelmannii, assembly GCA_009831015.1. Lineage (NCBI taxonomy): Eukaryota > Viridiplantae > Streptophyta > Pinopsida > Pinales > Pinaceae > Picea > Picea engelmannii. Next base: position 184,820 of record ML809737.1, on the reverse strand, counting down.
TAGAATGATCAGGGGAGAGTTTATCTGTGCAGTGGCAAGATGAAGTGCAACATTAATGGGTCCCAAGGGTTGGAATCCCACACCCACCTAAAAGGGGATATGGTCGGTGGAACTATGGAGAGCCCTGTTGTAACTATGTTGGACATATGGGAGACTCTCATCCCATGTACGTGGATGCTTAGAATTGTACATGCGCGGGATGTGAGCAATCATTTGATTGACAACCTTTGTTTGACCATTGGTTTGGGGGTGGACAGTAGTGAATTTTGTGAGCTTGGTGTCCAAAACAGACCAGATAATCAACCAAAAGGTGCTAAGGAATTTGTTGTATCGGTCAAAGATGATGGTATGTGGTATCGCAAAGTGGACCCACACTCGTTCGAAGAAGAGATTAGCAGTATCTGTCGCTATGACATTCTTCTTACAGGATGTGAGGATAGACATATTCAAAAATCGATCAATGACCACAAACACACAATCATTTCCTTGCTTAGTGGATGGAAAGCCAGACATGTAATCCATTGAGATGGATTCCCAAGGCTTCTCGTGAATAGGAAGAGGGGTGTATAAGCCTTTCTTCTTGATGGTTGGCTTGGCTATGGAAGATGAAGTGCAAGATCTGATATACTTTATGAAGTCCTGTCGAAATTTTGGCCAATAAAAATGTTTCTGAAGAACAACCACAATTTTCTCCATGCCAAAATGTCTTGCCACCCGACTCTATTGAGCTTCCCAAATCAGCTTTGCACGCTCGCTTGTAGGAACACGAAGATGGCCCAGGTGGAATAAGATTATGTCCTGAATGTGAAAATTAATGATAGTTGCGCATGTACCCAAGAGCTTATAGGTGGTGGCAAAGTCTAGATCTTGTTGATAAAGTTGGAGCCACTCAGATGCTTCATGCCCATGAGAATGGATCACAATGGTGAGTTCAACCACAAGAGGCCGACTAAGGTAGTCAACGACACAATTGGAGATACCTATCTTATACTTTATGTTGAGATGGAACTGTTGCAGGTAGGTGGACAACTACTGACAGCAGTCGTTCTGCAATTTCCCCTGTGTCTGTATGAACTGCAGAGGCTTGTAATCAGTGTGTATGATCATCTCTTTTCCCATAATGTAATTTTTCCATTGATAACAGGATTGTACAATGGAATACATGTCCTTGTCATTGGTGGGGTATTTTTGGACAGTATCAGAGAATGTCTCACTATGGTATGCCATCGGATTCTCGTGTTAAGTGAGAACTGTGCCCATAATATAGTCAGATGCATCAGTCTCAATCTCGAATGGTTGTTGCAGATCAGGAAATGAGAGTATTGGAGCTGACCACAAGTGATGCTTCATATCATCGAATGCTCGTTGTTGCGCCTTACCCCACACAAACTTGGCCCTACCATCTCCCTTGGTCACTTGGTTGAGGGCCCATGCAATATGGGGTAATCCCAACACGAACCGTCAGTAGAAGTTGTCTAGTCCAAAAAATCTTTGAAGCTCGGTCAGTGTGGTCGGGGCTGGCCAGTCACGAATGACTTGGATCTTAGTTGGGTCAACATGTACCCCATGTTCATCAACAATGTAGTCCAAGTATTGGACCCTGTTCATTCCAAAAGAGAATTTTTCCAAGTTGGCATAAAGCTTGTGCTATTGCAGAGTGCTCAAAACCTATTGAGTATGTCGCATGTGGTCCTCCCACGTTCTGTTGAAGATGAGGATGTCATCCAAATATACTACCAAAAAGGAGTTGGTGAAGGGTCTCAATACATCATCCATCAACCTCATGAAAGTGGCTGGTGCATTTGTTAAGCCAAAGGGCATGCCTATCCATTCATAGAGACCTTCTTTAGACTTGAATGTTGTCTTCCATATATCAGTTGGTTCGATGGGAACCTGGTGGTAGCCAGAATTTAGGTCAATATTGCTGAATAAATTTCCCCCCTTGAGTTGGTCAAGAAGGTCATCAATCCTGGGAATGGGGTAGTGGTTCATGACTGTGATTTTGTTTAAGGCTCTGTAATCCATAGAGAGTCGCCAAGTCCTGTCCTTCTTCTGCACCAGTACAATCGATCTTCCGTAAGGGGAGGATTTGGGCCTGATGTACCCCTTTTGAAGAAGCTCTTGGATCTGATGCCTAATTTTTCCATTCTCCATCAGCGAGCATCGATGCACTGGTCCATTAGGTAGAGGCAATTTGGGGGTCAGATCAATTGGATGCTTGACTTGGTAGTGTGTCGGTACCTTTGTAGGTTAGGCGAAGATGTCTCTATATTCTTCCACGATCTCTCCCACTTGCTTCTACTGTAGAGAGAGGAACTATGTGGAGCCTACGGATGTGGCAAAGACCTTTTTCTTTCTGTGAGAACGGATCACAAATAAGACAAACTTCCTAGTCTATGAAATGACCTTGCTGGATTGCTTAGCAGAGATTAAAGAAATAACACTAGGCGACGCTACCTCTGGGATCTTGTACAGTTGTCTATCAAAAGTAATAATAACACTGTGGGGTCTAAACTCATACATAGCATGACGCTTGCACAAATATGGTTGTCCTAAAATAACATCATAAACTTCAAGGGGAGAAATATCACATAGTACCTCATCTTTGAAAGGCTTGATGTCATAGGGCATATGACATTGTTAGATGACACGAAGATCTCTTCCTTGGCGAAGCCAGCCGATGGTGTAGGGTTGGGGTGCGGTGTACTTGGCAAGTCCAATCGCTTGATGACCTCTTCTAAAATCACATTATTCTGACTACCGTTGTCGACAATGAAATGAATCAGATCCCCCTTGACCCACATCTGCGAGTGAAAGAGGCATTCCCATTCCTCTGGTTCTTCTGGTTTGCTTGGCTGAACTTTGGTGGTAGCGACAGTGGCACTAGGTTCAACATCGATAATTTTCTTCCCTCCTTCAAGATATGAATCGAAATCAGAATCGGACTCTAGATCAGAAGCCGTCAGCTCGGCCATGAGGGACTGCCTGGAGTGGCATTATTCGATGTTGTTCCGAGGACTTTTATCATACTCACACCATTTTCCCGTGTCCTTATTCATATTCTCATTGCCCTTCTAATGTTGCAGCTTTTACTGGTTGTCCTGAGGGTAGCCATCTCAACTTGGTCCCTTGCTATGTGGGTTGGGGTTGAATTTTCCCTTCTTCAGCTGTGAGGGGTTTGCAGATCCAAAATCTCATTGTTTCTGCTTAAATCTTTGCTCGATCTTCACATCGTATCTATAAGTTGTGCCCAATGAGGTAATGTCCAGGAACTCCATTTCTATTTGAATGTATCTATGAAAATAGTCATGGTATTTGAGAACCGGATGATTCTCAGAGTCTTTGATACCAAATTTGGTGCATAGGGTATGGAAAATATTGGTGAAATATGGTATTGTCTAGTCCCTTTCTTGACGTAGGGTGGTCCATCTGGTGTATTGGTCCTCGTATCTTCCAACATGGTAGTATTGTTCTTTAATGGCATCCCTAAAGGAATCCCATGTAGGGGAAACCAAAAACATTGTAGATTCATCCACAACCCTTTTCTAAGAGTAAGTATTCCACCAGTCTTTAACATGGGGAACGACCTTGAGGAGTGCAAAAGTTATCTTTTCCCTATCGGAAAAATTGTGGACCAAAAAAATCCTTCGAGCAGATTCAACCATTTATGTACAACATCCGCATGTATCAGTCCTTCAAATAATGGAATATCAAAATTTACCTGTACCTTGAAGGGGGTTGCTTCACCGCTTGATGAATATGCTTCTCTTGTGGGCATTCGTTGAAGGATATGCGCGGAGTTGTCCATCATTTCGTTCCTTTGTCGCACGATGGATTCCTCGAGAAACATTTTAATAGGATCTCCTACTCCATCATATTTCATTTCGTCCCCCATGGGATGTTGTTGGGCTCAATGTGACCAATATTGTAATGGCTCGATTGGTTCGAGTTCCAACTTCTTGTACCCAGATCTTGTCGGGGACATGCAGAAAGAAAAATAAATGAAGAGCAGACTGCTCTGATACCACTAATATGGATTTAGAAGCGGAACGAACTGATTAACGGGCTGAATACAATGAACACAGAGATATGAAGAATAACACAAATATCTAGTGAACAATATCTTCTATTAAATAATGAAATAGGCTGAAACTGTAAAACTGCATAACTAAAACACTTGCTAGAATGGTGGTAGCTATCTTTGAAAAGAGATGCGGCTGCTACACACATTCGTCTAAGCAGAATGGACTAGAATGAGGCTCTAGAGGCCTTTTTTATATTAATCATGAATTCCAAAACCCTAGACATCCAAAAACCTAACCCTAGAAGGTGAAACGTCAAAAGTCATGTGGGCCCTATGGGTAAGTTGGTGTAATTTGGTACCTCAACTTCCAAGGGTCATAAATTTTGCATACGACCTCCGTTTTAGGCGTGTGATAGCTCATTAGAAAGGTATTTCAGAGAGCTACACAGTCCATCATCAAAATTTGACTCTATCCATAGTTTGACTATGGCGAGCCAAAAAAAAAAATTAGGTCCCCAAAACGGCCCTAGAAGTACAACAAGATGTGCTGACATGAAAACATACAAATAAATCCAGTTAGATTAGGCGAGAGGCCACCTGTATCCACTTGGAGGATGTGTGGGGCTTCAGAAATCCCCAGAAGTGTAGAACTCACAATTACAAAGCAGTACAGAAGAACATGCTGAACAAAAAATGGGCACAAGGAGCCAGTTGGAATAGGTGGGTGGCCACCAATATCCATTTCATGTTCCATGGAGAAAAACCTTTATTTTATGAAACCACTTCGTGCATTAGATCTACTTTTAAACTTTAATAATACAATATTCTATGAGGGATTTCAATTCGACTTAAAAGATCGAGTGCTATGCACTTGAACTACTTTTCCAACTCCTAATAATGGAAGAGAATATATCAGGCAGGACGCTCTAGATGGTTTGTTCCTGCATAAAAGAATAATAAATTAGTACATGCCAGATCTGATTAATTAAATTCAGATTGACGGTTCATGTGTAAAGGAATAAATAATCACTCAGATCAGTTCTGTTTAGTCCAATTTTGGTTGATAACTATTGTTAAAGGAATAAACAACTTTACTCGTCGGTTCCAAATGTTACTTCTCGCTCAAATATCTGGATTAGATATAATGGAGTCTTCACCTAGGGTTGTCACCTTTTTATTTTTATTATCCTCATCGACTTGTTGCTGTAACAATGGTAGAGTTAGAACCCAATGGGGTGTGCGTACTGGAAGTACCATTGACAATTACCAATTTCTGAAATTATTGTTTTTATAAAAAGTTTCCAAGTTTTAATGAAATTTATGCAAAAAAAATGCAGGCGTTAATTCCGGATTGACAGATAGGTGGGCGTTAAACATTTTGATTTTTATTTTTGGTCCCTTGTAAAACCAACCTCCCAGGACCCCGTGGATAGCGTTGACAGTTACAAATTCTTCATTTTTTAAAAGGAACAATTCCTTAGAATTAGGAATACTCAATCTAGTAACTCCCTTCTGCGCACAACCTTACTCAAAATTTCGGTGCGTTTTGCATTAATTCTTGACGAATTAATCTCTCCCAGCGAACCAAAAAAATTCCTCCGCAAATTCGTGGATCTCGCAGCTATTTTCCTCAGCAAAGTCGCAACATATCTTTGCGATGCTTTAATTCTCAACAATTTACTCTTGTACATCAAACAAACCCCCTTTTTTTACTCTGCGTTTTTGTTGTTAACTCAGCTTTTTCGTTTTTATAGCCCTGCGACTTCCTTGCCTTTTATACAATGAATGGATCCCTAAGTTATTCAGCGGTTAATGGTGTCTTTATTCATCATTTTCCTGGTTTGTACAACGGGTATAACCCTTGGTGCTATGCCTCCTTCCAGTACCTTCCACCTGTAACGCCTCCCGAGAGTCAGCTACACAGTCATTATAATAATATATTTAAGAAAAGAAAAACAAAATAACATGTTATTGTAATATTAAACATCGTTTGGTGGATAATAATTATGTTTATTTATTTACTTATATTAATCAATTGATAAGCTAGGGTCTTGTATTCTTTTTATATCCCATCTTTTCGTGCCTACAAATAGTTTTCATTATTTAACTAAGACCCTTATCACTGCAAAAGGGTTCTTTTTAACACTTCATCTATTGTCACCCTCATTTTTGGATAATTGAATAGCACTAATCTTAAACTTGCACAAAGAATTTTACAGTCAAGAATGTTTATGCTAATGACTGATTTCACGCACCAATTAATGTTATGCATGTTTACTCAAGTGATTGAATGTTTACTTTACTTGCCCCATTGAATTTATTTATGAATGATGGATTAACAACTTTACTTGCGCCATTGAATTTATTTATGAATGATGGATTACCAAACTTTACTTGTGTCATTAAAATGTTAATGTATGATGGATTGACAACTAGATTATCATTATGCCATTGATTATTGATGTTTCTAATTGAATTAGAATTGGTTACCATTGCGCTTGATGGGTGTTCTATATGCACTAAAAGACATGAAAACTCCTCAATTAAATTGTCAATCCGGGGTAAGTAAACTTAGAGTTGTAGAACTATATGTTCCAAGGAAGAAATGATAGAGGTAGTATAGTCTAACTAAGGAAATGGGTTATCTGAGAACTAATCTATTCAAACAAAGGCTATTAATGATTAGACCCTATCAAGAAACTTAAATTATTTACCCTAAGTAACTTTTGAACAATGGATCGATGGATAGTCCTAAGAAAGAAAATGAAAATCCTACTTTAAGCAAGTTACAATAAGCAAAATCAAACTATCTATTTAATCTATCTAATGAGAAATAGCAACAACAAACTACTTTAATTAACCTACTCAAATTCAATAAGCAACAACAAGTAAGCAAATGAACAAACAAACAACTATCCTATTAAAGAAAGTAAATAGACAAAAAACTACCCTATCAAAGCAAGTAAACAAGAAAGCAATCAACTAACTAACCTATGATCACTTCTACAGTAAGTAAACTAATAAAGAGTACTCAATAAGCAACTAATCAAGCTAATAAGCATGTGAACTCTATTCTTAAATTAAACTTCACAATTACTTCTAATTTATAAAAGGAAATCTTAATCTACTAAATTCAAAGCATCATAATAATAAAATTAATCAACAACTACTCGCTAATCTACGATAAGAAACTATTCTTTAATCTACCAAAGCAACAGAACTATTCTCTAATCTACACAAGCAAGGAAACTCAAATATAATGTTGATGGTTATGTCTCTGGTGTTTTATGGTATCATGATGGCATTTAACATTAACGATAACTCAAGAGGGCTAAACTCAATATTAACTCCTATAGCAAAGTGAAAAGTATGAATTAGACAATCCAATGAGAACTTAGCCATTATAGAAGAAACATCAACTACCCTACAAATCCATGTGATTCTTTAATTCATGCACTAATCATCAACAATATGAAAAACACTATTATATTAAATTCAATTGCATTCTATGCTAGTGTAAGCAAATTCGTACTACTTATAGATTCATAACTAAAAACTAAACTTAATAATAAAACTTTGAATCAAAATTGCAAACTAGATCTAGAATGGAAATTACATAAAGTAAATTAAACTAATCCTATTTTAACAAATTAAATTGCAAAGGGAAATACTCGTAAAACATAAATCAAATCCTATTTCTATTTCAACATATGATAAGAAAAAAAATAAGAAAACTAAATAACAACTAAATAAGCAAAACTAAATAGCAATTAGATAAGAAAACTATAAATGAGAACTAAAACTAACAACTATCCATCCACCGAAACATGCCAAAGAAACCATGAACTAAATACTCTGTTTTAACTCTATTTTTAAACTCTATTTTAGCATATGAAAAATATAACTACCATCTAATTACACACAGGGGTTAGTATATAAACTTGCAATTTGTTTCCTACTAATTAAAAGTTCATTGCATATTAACACTAGCCTTCATAAGTACCCTACAAAACTAAATTGAATCAATTAAATTATGAACAACAATTTACACAGTAAATAAACATAATAAAACTCATGTACATGAAATAAAAGAAATGACAACTACACTGCATGAATTCATAAGCTAATTGACTGAATATTCACCCAGACCATTGGTGGGACCCCCAATAGGTCATGGCTACTCCTCAATGATGAATCACGAGCTCAAGCAACATTATTTCAACATTTAAAATTAAAAACACAGTTTTAGAGAAAAATGTCTGAAAATGGAAAAACAAAGCTTAACTATCCTTCTACTCTCCTCACTATTTGTCTGACCACTGATGTGGTATTTATATAGTTTACAAGATGAGAGTTCAACCACTGGAAGGGTCGACCTCCTCTAAAAACAATAAATTACAATAAATGTTTTTTAACCGTCGGTGGCTTCTAGAAACAAAGTGAGCCAATAAACACCCAGCATAACAACCCAATCCAAGTTGTCAGAAGCTTAGTATCTGGAGGCCACAAGCACAAGAAAAACCCATGTCTCTTATTCTCCCATCATTGGTCACCGATATGATAACCGCCAAATCGTCCATGGTTTTAGTGTAGGACGAAGTGTCAGACGGAGTGTCGAATGGAGCACCGGATGGAATGTCGGATGGAGTACCGGACGGAGTGTCAGATGTAAAAAAAACCTATGATTTTCCCCTATGACGCACAGAACACAGATTAGCTTCTTGGAATCATTAAAACATGCTGAATTATACTTAAAACCATCATAAAACATCAATCATACGTACCTGGTATGAGCCACGATGATTTAGTACAAAAATCCTTCAAACTTCTTCAAAACAGGAAAATACACATACAATATTGGCCAAAACGGATCTAATCATCATCATTAAATTAAACATATCGCGGGCCCAACATTACCCCCACACCTAATATTTTGTAGGTCCCACTGCAAACAAAAAGGAATTTCCCCACATGACTAAGCTTGTTAAGAAGGATCAACTTTAGAAGCTTCTCCTTCTTGCCGTGAAGATTTTGTCTTGTGCCTCTTGTGTTGCTTCAATTGTTCCTTGAGGCTATAGTTGGTTTTGGTCATCTCTTAAACCAACCTTTGAAGGGAATTCACCTTTGCTTGGAGAATTGCATTATCATGGTGAAGATGCATATCCACAGTCTTCCTCTCTTCCAATTTTTGCAGCAGCTGAAAAGTTTCCTGTTGTAACTTTTCAATGGCTAGAGCAGGATCAGATATCTCGGAGGAGGGCTTAGATCCCTTGAAAAATGTAGAATGTCTATCGGTCTTAGGATCTGGGGTAGGCATCTGTGAGGTAGGAGTAATAGGGGGTTGATGAGGAGAAGTCAGTTCGGATTTTGTCTTTCTATGAGGCTTTGATTCTTCTGCAGACACTTCCCTATGTCTTTTGTGAGGAATTTTGAGAATGGAGGAAACTTGGATAGGGTCCAATGTAGTCAGGTTTTTTTCATAAGGTTTGCCTCTTGTATTTCATGTACTCTTTCGAAAATATCCTCTATTAAATCGATTAGCTCCTCTCCTATTTGTGGGGACTACAGGGAAGTTTTGTTGAATTAACTCTTGTAACGTTTTGGGTGTAGGATTAATATATGTTGAGGGCATTAGAGAGTTATCAATAGGTTTCTTAGTCTTCTTTCCCTATGAGGCTGTAGGGGTATCAACAAGTTTCTTGGTATTGGTCTTTTGTTCCGGCAAAGAGATAGCTTGAGTAGGAGGGTTTGGAATCTTCGGAGAATGTAAGGTAGCTAGAGAGGTAGTGGGGTGGGCAGAGGGCCCATAGTGATAATAGTGGAGGTCATTCAATGTAAGTTGGACTAGGTCCACTATATTATTAAATAAGGCCCACTATGGTAGTTAGATATAATAAATGGGTAGTTAAATATAATAAATGTAAGAGGACTTCTTAGAAGGTTCTACTTCTAGAAGATTCCTCCTCCATAATGTTCTTAGGTGATGGTAGCACTATATAAAGGGGTTCAAGCAATGTAATGGGACGTGAAGAGAATTATTGTATTTTGAGCGGTAGCTCAATAGGACGATGCCCCCTCGAAGAGGCAAGTGAAGAGGAGAGGATTCCTTACATAATAGGATCCATTGTATGATGTTGCCCTACCTCAAGGGTTTGAAAGTAATAAAGGAGATTTTTGTAATGTTCCCAAGCTAGGATGCAAGGAACATCACGGTTTTGGGTGTCTTTTAAAACTTTTCTAGTTGAGGCATTTCATCAAACACTTTGTTGATCTACTTGTTTACATGTGTTTACTTGCAGGATGGCCTCTTGATTTTGGCCTTAGGGTTTTGCTTATGATTTTATATGTGTTTGCAGCAATAAACAAGGAGATACAATCATGGAACATACCTCAACCATATGCAAGATCAATAAGATGATAGACAAGCCAAAACACTGCAAATCTAATCTTTATTTCATAACAATAGGAAGAACCTGATACAATGAGATGCCAATCTGGAATGCACATCAGATGGCTCCAATAAAGACAATAGAAGATAGGAGATGCTACAAAATTCCCCAATATAAGACTACAATAAGCCTCCAAAGGCTAGATACACAATGAAGACTGAACACAAGTAGATCTGGGCCGTAAGACTGCTAAACCCCCAAGATGGAAGGTGCCACGCCCTGTTGGAACACTGAAGCTCCTCAACAATTCGGCCCTGCTGTCAAATATGTCCAATCACCCCAAGAAATATGCCAAATGATAGATCGGGAAAATGAAAGGACAACCCAGGTGATCAAATCTCCAATGCCGCTCTCAAACCCTGTGGATATGAAACTCCTCCAATGAATGGTGCACCCCCTAGATGCCTGAAACCCTAGATAATTCAACCTCTCTTCTAGAGACCTCCAATAGCTCCACCAATCCACTAGAATGATATATTGGGGCACGACAATGAAAACCCAAGTGCTCAACTAGGCCAAATACCTGCTAGATCCTTAGATCTAGCTACCCTCCAAATAATGGTGCACCCTCCTCTTGGGAAATCGTCCCACTCTCAATACAAATAAAACCTCCACTGAACTACCTCCGGAAATGACCAAGAATGGTGCTAGGACACTTGCAAGGAAAACCCAATACTCGGAATTCCCAAAATCACTTCTCCTCAGCTAGGACGAATCCTCCCTCAATGTATGGTGCGTCCCTCTTGCTGGAAACCCTAACTGGTGCACCCTCTCTCTCTGCTACTGCAACTGATGTAGAATTCTCCTGCAACTGAGTAGATCTAGAACTATAATGGTGTGGGAGAGTATTTCATCTCCGATACCAAGCTTGGGACAATCTAGGTGGAATCTTTCACCACCGAATCATTCTCTAGGGTTTGTTAAGTCAAAACCCTCAAAACCCCCAATGCTGGGCTCACTAGCTAAAAGCTAGATATCAAAAGATGATCATACATGAATGCATGAGTAGAGGCCCTTGCCTTTCCTTTATACTTTTTTCTCCTCTTGTTCCTCCAAAGTGACTTTCATTTTATTAATATTTAATTAATTAATTAAATCATTTTATTTAATTAATTAACCTTTTTACCTCTGAAAAACACCTTATCTCTCCTTGTGGCTTCCCTCGCCACTAAAAGTCGCTTCTCGTCATCCTATCATGTAGTGTTGTTCCTCCCGATTGCAATGAGCTATTACACTGAGGTTTCCCTCCAAGTATAGTGCCCAAAATGACCTCTTCAGTGAATTTAATTGACTTATAGCCAAAAATACTCAGAACCATGGAAATTGTCAGAATGCCACGGAACCAAAGCCAATCTATGCAGAATGTCTCATAATGATTAAATAGGATGAGAAATGCAATCTAGACCCCACAATGACTCTCAATAACCCCTGTACACACTATAACATCCATCTGGCTACTTTGGTCATCATAAACCTTTGCACTATGATGATGTCCCAATGTGGGGACATTACAGTCCTCCCTGCTAGAAAATTGCTTTTCCTCAAGCAATAAACAAATCCCATCAAATAAAATACCAGGATCCCATGTCCACCCGTGGGATACACAGTATAACCCATCCAAAGATGAACACTCATACACTTTTCCCCCTAGGTCCCATGTCAAGTCATGAACTACTAGCCCCTGGGAAGTATAACCCTGAAATATACGAACTCTGGGAGTCTCCTGCATATGACACATGGCCTCATATTAAAATGAATCCATCCTCCAAGTCTCTACCAATATCTATACGTCCTTCATCAACTGCTCATGCTGATGCCTGAATGAGGTGTTGCAAGACCTCTGTGGGACACCCACAAGCGATGTGCTCCTCTCAACATTGAAGCTCAATGAAAAGTTAGAATAAATTTCCCCTGCAATGGTCCACTCTCCCCTGTCAGTCAGTGAAATTATCAATCCTACAATCCTTGGGTCCCATGCTAATCTCTGTCGAAAATTACCATGTTGGCCCTGCACTACTTTAACCATGACTGTCTGCGCCTTGGATACATACTGGACCCTTCTCTGCTGGACCCTCAAGATGAAATACCTGTGACCATCGGACCTGTTGTCCATAAACTATATATCTAAAGACATCTATGTATAGGAAGTACCTGTCCACCCATATCCACGTCCGATCATGATGAACAAGAGTGAAACTATGCGTCGCTCCATCGGAAAAATCCCTGTAGACCCACTCTAAACTAACCCATGGTGGCCTATGTGGCTCTTTGGCGCAACCTGGGTCACCCTGTAGTAAGACATCCTACTAGCCAAATGAACACCCAGATCCCATGGTAAACTTGGAAGTTTATCACTTCCAATCTCCTCTAACTGCTCCTATGTGAGACCCACCATTGTCAAAATCCCTCTGTGCTCATCTACTATCTCCAGGCCCATGATGCTCACCATCACACACCAAGTCTCAACTAGCTTCCTATGACGACCCACCTCTATCCGGCTAGATGCCGTAAATATACTCATGTTAGGTGGTCTCGGCCTAGCCACTCCCCATGTCCTCATCCATGGCCAATCCCTCCTCATGTTTCTACCTATGATAAAAGTGTCAGGAAAGGATAACCAAAAAATCTGTAGTTGTCCGTAGGACTGAAAAATACCACCTATCTTGGTCAATCCCAAGGATTCAACCAAAAGAACGTCTACCAGTACCCATGATAACTGCTTTCCTATAGTCATCACTAAACCCCAATCATCAGGTACAACCGAACGTAACTCCTCCATCTGCTGGTAAACCAATATCCATCTCTCATTCCCCATGCCACTGTTGAAATGGTGAAGGTGAGGTCTCATAACTATGTGTTGCTGCCAAGGAGTAGCATCTGCATGCTCCTCTAAGTGGGTCTCCTCCCTCCAAGGAAATACGCCCCTCTAAATCCCACCATACATCTCGACATGCCTCTGTGAGCTATCACTCACCATTGTATGCTCTGGCATACACATGTCGTCTCCCGTAGACTTTTGTTTCATCGTAGATCATGGGCGTACTGCTGGATCAACCTCTACATGGAGGTCAACCGCTCTCTGGACATAAATGGAAGTGTCCTCCATCAACTGGTGCTCCTCTGCTAGACCACCACCATCTTCTAGCCATGTGACCGAAGGAAATATATGAGTATCCACTAGGACAGATGAAGTGGATCTCTGACAAATCTCCTCAAGAATCTCATCTGATATGGACTCTGATTCTTGGAGGGTTGTCTGTGTGCCTCTCAAGAATCCTCTAATTCTCTCCAATTCCTGAGTAAGTCTATCCAACTCTAACTCCTTCTCCCTCAGAGCCTCATGATACATCTCACCAATCCTCAATAGGTAGTCCCTTTCAGGCAGCAACTGTTGGTAATCGTTCCTCATCATAGATACTCTCTCCCTAAGAGTATGAAAGTCATCCACGGAAAATCCCTCATTTGCACTACCATGTTCCATTGATGTCTCCCAATAGTAATCGACCACCAATGCATGTGTGTCATCAAAACGTCTAGTGGTTGTCACGATCATAGCCTCACTAACTCTCAATTTTCCTGCTAAGTGGTGTGACTCCTGATCATAGTCATGCTAAGGTACCACCTCATGCCTCTCACGGCTAGTGCCATCACTAAAATCCTCAACAACACTCTCTGCAGAAGATAAAGTGTTGAACTTCCTGTTGTCTACTGTGCCACTGGGTCTTCCCATACATAACTGCACATCATCCTCAACTGCTATCTCCCTCTGAATCATACTGTATACAGTGTGAGAAATTGTTTCCTCTTGTGCACTCAACCTACTACTATCATCTGCGCTTGGATCCCATATAGATGTATCTAGACATGTGCTATGGTCATCCTGACTGATAAAGAGTGCATCCTCATCCATGTAGGCCGTTCCTGGAAGTAAGTTCTCCATAAACCTGTTAGCATCCCGAGTCTTCTTAACTAATGGAGTCTCCAAAAGTTGTGACTCAATCTCCTCATGTTGATCTGTATGTGTAAAGTCAACTGTATGTACATCCTGTACCTCCTCCTAGAACAATGGATCTACACATCCATGGTGTGCATCTTGCATGTACGACTCCTCTATGTTATTTCTATCCTCATATATCGTGGCTATCATGGGAATCTAGAAAGATGGTAGATGTGTCACGACCACCATAGGAAGTTGGTCATCTGTAGGTGCTAACACGTGTGAATCCTACTAGTGTCACCACTCTACTGAGGTGTAGGGTCATCAATGGTATGTGATATGTCTGCTGAGACACCAGTGCTATCATCCTGTCCATCCAACTATTCCTCCAATGTGCAAGGCTCACTATCCTCCTCAAGCGTGCAAGCATCACTAGCCTTTGTGCAAGAGTCACTATCACTAGCCTCCAAGGTAGAGTCACTATCACTAGCCTTTGTGCAAGAGTCACTATCATCATCATACTGCTCTGAATTAGCATCTATCACTCCATCCTCACACACCTCATCATCACTGTCATGGCGTACCTCAATAATATGCTTATGATCCTTACTCCTACACCTATGATCAGGTTCCCAAGGAGCCTTTCAACTGTAGCAAAGTTGCGTGCTCCTAAAGGGCATGGGGTTTTTCTGTTCTTCCCTCCTTCTACGGTCTCTGGCTCTCTTTTCCTCTAATCCGATGATCCCAAGTAAAATCTCATATTCTCCCTATCTAGGATTTCTCTAGGCTACATATTGTGGGAAGGTTATTTGAACCCTAGTTTCCTCGCTAAGGCCAAAATATTTTATCTCACAGTAAATTATCTCAAAGTGTATCTTATCCATTTCTTTCCAATTATCCATTTATCCCTATGAGAGACCCCTCAGGTTGGTAGGATTTTAAGGTCTGATAGCACTGTAATGTACCCAAGCCAGGATGCAAGGAACATCATGGTTTTGGGTGTCTTTTAAAACGTTTTTGGTTGTGGAATTTCGTCAAACACTTTGTTGATCTACTTGTTTACATGTGTTTACTTGCAAGATGGCCTCTTGATTTCGGCCTTAGGGTTTTGATTATGATTTTATATGTGTTTGCAGCAATAAACAAGGAGATACAATCATGGAACATACCTCAGCCATATGCAAGATCAATAAGATGATAGACAAGCCAAAACACTGTAGATCTGATATTTATTTCATAACAATAGCAAGAACCTGATACAATGAGATGACAATCTGAAATGCACATCAGATGCCTCCAATAAAGACAATAGAAGATATGAGATACTACAAAATGCCCCAATAGAAGACTACAATAATCCTCCAAAGGCTAGATACACAATGAAGACTGAAAACAAGTAGTTATGGGCCGTAAGACTGCTAAACCCCCAAGCTAGAAGGTGCCACGCCCTGCTGGAATGCTGAAGCTCCTCAATAATTCGTCCATTCCGTCAAATGTGTCCAATCACCCCAAGAAATATGTTTAATGATAGATCGGGCAACTGCAAGGACAACCCATGTGCTCAAATCTCCAAAGCCACTCTCAAACCCTGTGGATATGAAACTCCTCCAATGAATGGTGTGCCCCCCTAGATGCATGAAACCCTAGATAATTTGGCCTCTCTCCTAGAGACTTCCAATAGCTCCACCAATCCACTATAATGATAGATCGGGGCACGACAATGAAAACCCAAGTTCTCAACTAGGACAAATACCTGCTATATCCTTAGATTTAGCTACCCTCCAAATAATGGTGCGACCTCCTCTTGAGAAATCATCCCACTCTCAATACAAACAAAACCTCCACTGAACTATCTCCGGAAATGACCAAGAATGGTGCTAGGACACCTGCAAGGAAAACCCAATACCCGGAATTCCCAAAATCACTTCTCCTCGGCTAGGACGAATCCTCCCTCAATGTATGGTGCACCCCTCTTGCTGGAAACCCTAACTGGTGCACCCTCTCTCTCTCTGCTCCTGCAACTGATGTAGAATTCTCCTGCAACTGAGTAGATCTGGAACTAGAATGGTGTGGGAGAGTATTTCATCTCTGATACCAAGCTTGGGACAATCTAGGTGGAATCTTTCACCACCGAATCGTCCTCTGCGGTCTATTAAGTCAAAACCCTCAAAACCCCCAATGCTGGGCTCACTAGCTAAAATCCAGATATCAAAATATGATCATACATGAATGCATGAGTAGAGGCCCTTGCCTTTCCTTTATACTTTTTTCTCCTGTTGTCCCTCCAAAGTGACTTTCATTTTATTAATATTTAATTAATTAATTAAATCACTTTAATTAATTAAATAACCTTTTTACCTATGAAAAACACCTTATCTCTCCTTGTGGATTCTCTGGCCACTGAAAGTCACTTCTCATCATCCTATCATGTAGTGTTGTTCCTCCCGATTCCAATGAGTTATTACACTGAGAGGTTCCTCCAAGTATAGTGCCCAAAATGACCTCTTCAGTGAATTTAATTGACTTATAACAAAAAATACTCAGAACCATGGAAATCGTCGGAATGCCACGGAACCAAAGCACACCTATGTAGAATGGATCATAATGATCAAATAGGATGAGAAATTCAAGCTGGACCCCACAATGCCTCTCAATAACCCCTGTACTCTCTATAATATCCATTTGGCTACTCTGGTCATCATAAACCTCTGCACTGTGATGATGTCCCAAAGTGGGGACATTACAATTTTGTATATTGTTCTTGTATATCTGTTGTGGTGTTTTTGCATTCAGTCTTTGGTTCTTAACAAGTGGTATCAAAGCACTTTCCTTGGCAGACATTGTGGGAAAATATTTTTTATTTTTGCAGAGTTTTTTTTGGAGAATAAAAAAGAGGGTCGCGACATTCAGGAAAATTTTTGGTATATTTATGTGTAAAATTTGCAGAAACAGGTTGTATATATGAGTTCCCCTTAGAAAAAAACCCAATTTGAAAAAACAAATCGTCCAAAATAGAGTCCGAGAAGTCAAGATATCGAAGTTTTAAAATCTGCAATTTTCAGGGTTGTTTCAGCGGACGGTGGCGCGATTTTTTTTTTTTTTTTAATAATTTCCGTAGCATTTGTAGGCCGAATTTTCCCCCAAAAATTACATATTTGGGTTCCTCTCACAATTTCACCCAATTTCAAAAAAATAAATCAGCTGAAACGGAGTCTGGGAAGTGAAGTTATGAGCATTTTAAATTCAACAATGTTTCAGGGTTTTTCCGGAAAACGCCGCGATTTTCTGCAGTAATTTATTGTTCTATTTTTTGGGTTTTTTCGTGACGAAGGCGGGGCTGTAGAGTTCATAAATTTTCATAGGGTGCTCAGATGGCTATTTCTTCTCAAACCCTTAAAGAAATTCTATATATTACTGAAGCATTCAAATCCCAATTGTTTGACACATTGAATGACAGATTGGATGGCTTTGTAGATGGTCTCATTGATAGTTTTCGTAGTATTCAAGATTCATTGGATAACATGCAGGAGTGATTTCTTATGGTGGACCTTAGGGATGAATATAATAAATAAATATATGTTTGGTATTATTTTGAGGCCGATTGCGATGATTGGTATATGGATAGTTGTCATTTCTGGGATGACAACCGCTTCCATATTTTATTTGATGACTCTACTCCACCTTCTGTAGAGAACATCAATGTACCACATGAGGATCTAGTTACCAGCATCTAGCCTGCATATTCTACAATGTTATTGTTCCTTCCAGATTCATCTTTGATCATCTCCCACTATGTGGATGAATATTCTTATTTAGATCCACATGATAGGTGTCAGTATTGGGAGCATCATTTTCAGTTGGTTATTGGGTGTCGATATCTTCCATGTAGGTTTCACATGAGCAATGGGACATGGGACCCTAGTTTACAATGGCGGTTGGAATACTTCATCATGGTGGCTTCCATTTCTCAATGGGACCCTGGTTCTCTAGTCTACTTCACCGCTATGGTCCACACTTATCCATGGGACCTTGGTATATGGTTGTACATCAAGCATTGAGGACAACACTTTCATAAGGGGTATGGAATGTAAGAG
>ML809737.1:118132-166309 GCA_009831015.1 Picea engelmannii | reverse complement strand
GGGGGGGGGGGGCGTGGGGCAGAGGGACCATAGTAATAATAGTTTAGGCCATTCAATGTAAGGTGGACTAGGTCCACTATATTATTAAATAATGCCCACTATGGTAATCATATATAATAAATGGGTAGTTAGATATAATAAATGTAAGATGACTTCTTAGAAGGTTCTACTTCTAGAAGATTCCTCCTCTAGAATGTTCTTAGGTGGTGGTAGCACTATATAAAGGGGTTCAAGCAATGTAATGGGACATGAAGAGAATTATTGTATTTGGAGTGATAGCTCAAAAGGAGGATGCCCCCTTGAAGAGGCAAGTGAACAAGAGAGGATCCCTTCCATAATAGGATCCATTGTAAGGTGTTGGTCTACCTCAAGGGTTTGATAGTAATAAAGGAGATTTTTCATATTGTTCGTGTATGTCTGTTGTGGTGATTTTGTATTGAGTCTTTGGTTCTTACCAGAGAATGGGGTTTGGATGGAGTAACTGTCCCTAGATCAAGTCTTTTCTTGCTAGTCTTGATTGTAATATGGG
Source organism: Picea engelmannii (assembly GCA_009831015.1). Classification (NCBI taxonomy): domain Eukaryota; kingdom Viridiplantae; phylum Streptophyta; class Pinopsida; order Pinales; family Pinaceae; genus Picea; species Picea engelmannii. The sequence goes on along the minus strand of ML809737.1, from coordinate 165,780 downwards.
GGTTTGAAACAAGGATGATTTTAAGGATGGAAATTTATTTTAAAATGTAAAAACCTTGGCGAATCTTACTAATCCTTCATATGCCAACTATAAATAATTGACGATATTTTTGTAAAAATATTCAAATTTCTAAGGATTTTATATAGTTTTTATAAAATTTTGGCGATTTTTAAGGTAAATTAATTTTATCCTATAGAATTTGGGCGAATCGTTTTTAAAAATAGCGAATCTCATTTCTAGAAAAACCATGGAAAATTAGCCCATGAGAGAAATTTAGCCCCTAAAATCATCCGTGGTTTGAAAATTGATAAATGAACTCATCCCATGTCTTCCCCTGTCTTGTCAACTCGGTTATGACAAGAAATTTGATGAGGCCAAGGTGGAATAGATTGTTATGAGGATTGGCCACATTCTTTCGTACTTGGGAATACACTTTCTCAATACTTTTCAAGAAGTATAAAGGAAAATTTAGGGGATTATTAAATTGGAAATGATCTAATAGAAAATGGCAAGCTTTAAGAACATAGTATCTACCTTCACTATGTCAACCAGACATTGAAGGCACCCTTGCGGAAAAATTTGAAAAGGAAAGAGAGTATTGTCTTGCCAAAGTCAATGAAAACATGGAGATGCTCCTGAAAAAGGCCAACATGGACATCAAGCTTCAAAGACACATGGCCAGGCACTACTACATCAGAAAATGGATCAGGAAAAGTCACAAAAAGTGTTCTACAATACCATGCTGCGCTTTTGACTCTGTTTTTGGTCATCATTTAAAAAAGATGTTTTTGACCAAATAAAGATGAATTTTGGAAAAACAAAAAGGAGGTTTTTTCTAAGGACATACCAAATAACAATAACCTCCATCAATGTTTACACAGGTATCATATATTGGAATATATTCAACTTTCTTGGAGACCTATTTCAGAAAATCAAATTCTCCAATTTAATTTCTTGTTTTAGTCATTATTTTAAAAACAAGTTTTTGACCAAATAAAGATGATTTTTTGAAAAAAAATGATATTTTTTCTAAGGACATACCAAATAATAATAACCTCCTTCAGTATTTGCACAAGTAGATCATATAGTGGGAGATATTCAACTTTCTTGGAGGCCCATCTCAGAAAATCAAATTCTCCAATTCAATTTCTTGTTTTAGTCATTCTTTTGTGGCACATATTCCAAGAACATGGGAATGAATTTCACAAACATGAGAGAGGTTTATCTTAATAAAAAAACGTATATACAACAACCTCTCACCGTTTTGTAAAATGTGTTATGGTTAAATAGTTATATCCCCATCTTTGACCCTTATTTTTCTGTTGCACTTCTGTCACGGTCGTTGCGCTTTTGGATAGTTTGTTTTCAAATCAATTGTGAAGGGGTTAGATGTAGATTTTTGCTTTGATTAGTGACTCCAAAGTGTATAGGAAATATTCATATTTCCATTCATAACTTTTTCATTAAAAAACTGATCGAGGAATGCCTCCAAAACTTGTTGCTCTTCTGCTACAATTTGTTGCCACCTGCATGCTTTCCTATGATTGTTTCATAAGATTAGAAGAATTCAAAGTTATTTGCATTGTTTTGGATGAAACTCTCATGTTATGTTACAACTTATTCTTATGAATGGATTCATGATCTCATTCCCATGTTGAAACTTTCTGCATCTACCCTATACACAATGACAAATCCTAAATGCTATTGAGTACACCTACCTTGCCCCATTCTATCTTTGTAACTCATCTTTTGGAAACCTTGGCCTAGCTCCCTAGACCTAGATTCTCATCCAGAAAACTCCAAATCAAAACCGTACTTAGATACATACCTAGCCTAATACAGAGCCACTTAACCTTGTTCCTCTGTTCATAGGTGTGTAACACAGATCTGTAGTGAGTTTAACAATGTGTTATCGATCTGTAATTGTCGTAAAGAACCAGTTAAAAACAAATAAAGTGCACAACAGGATTATAACACATAGTGATGTCAGTGGTATCTAATTTAGCATTTCAATAAAAAATAATTGTTGATATAATAGCCTATATCATGAAAGCAATATACATAAATTTTACAAAGATTCTACTTATTCTTCTCATGGATTATAGATAGACAGTATTTATCATTTGTCAACTCATGAAAACCCTCCCCCACACCTAAGTAGTGTGACACCTCACAATAAAAAATATAGGAAACCAGTCAATTCTCCCAATAGTTGAAGATTTACATCTTGTTAAGTGTAGATATAAATTTCATAGATTGGTCTGACAAGACAGTTAGAAGATGGCCCCACCTATAGGATAAGAGATCCTATATATAGATAAGAATAGGTAGGTGAGAGAGTTTCAAGATAGTCTCAAAGTTAATTCCCAACGGGAAATTTATGGAGTTCATTAACCTTAACTTGACCATACATACTTTGTGTCATCTTTGTCTACAAGTAATGTTGTACATCAATACAAGTTTAAATTTCTTATTTATTTTTTGTCAGATTATCATCCTCACTAGGTAGAATGCCCCGCTGCCAACAAGCCTGTTCAATACCCCGGTGGGTTTACCTAGTCATACCACAGGCCGGTACCTGCTACTAGCAGACCTATTTAGTATCCCGGCGGGTTAGCCTCTCACACCCTCAGAGACTAGCCCTCCATCTTTTAATATTTTAGTATAATATTTCTTTGTGTAAGAAGATGGGGGGACAGTTCTGAAAACAACCCTTTTCTTCTTTTTTCAATTGGGATAGTATTTATGTTAGAGTATGACTTTTTGTTATATATTCCTTAGTGATTTTCCTGATGTAAGGGGTACTTAAGAGGACATAGCCTATCTAAAGATATGATATAATCAAGTATTTTTAGTGTGTAGTGGATGGTACCATTAGGAAGGAACAAAAAGGTATCTTTAGGCTCATCTCACTTTCTTCTTTTGTAAGTTATTGTAATGTTTCCATGACTAACCGCTAATCAAACCTCCTTGTTACTCTTTAATAAAGATACTTTACTCACTTACTCAGGTTTCTTGGGGAAACTATACGAGAGACCTCTAAGCTTGATGGTTATGGTATCACTTCCTTATATAGTGGTGAAGGTTCAAGAGCAATTGCTTCTTAAGATGCCTTGAAAAAAATAAGATGAAAATCCTTGCAAAAATATGGATAATTACAACAAGTCATTATTCATTTGATGCTTAGCAGACAACAAGTTTCAAATGTAGCAATATTTTGAAGAAGAATCCTTCTTTTATATTTCCTTGAAATTGTCTACTCCTGGTGAAATAAATACCTACAGAAATCTCTAGAATTGTTTGTCAAAAACCACACTCTAAAATATCAAAAACTAATGAGATCAAGTCACTAGAACATGTATCTCATAGTTATTTTATTAAAAGAAAATGTAAAATGAGGCTACATTAGACTTTAAGCTAAACTAACAACATGCAACTCTTATTTAGTATCCTACCCTACCTAAAAATTAAAGGAAAATCTTTATTCAAGTGTAAGAACTTTTCCAATGTAATCATGTGTGAAGCAAGATAAGAAACATACTCATATCCACATATAAAAAAGTTACCGCAATGATTACCTATATATGAAGAACCAACCAACCTACTTGTTTTGGCATCAGAAGGTGTTGAAGAAGAGGATAGTATTGTGGCCTGATGACCTCTTGAAACCAAATTTCAATGTAATATTGATGTTCATCAACAGTAATTTCTATGCTCTCCTTCATCATGCTATGCAGATCCTCTTCTTATGGATGATTGATTTCTGAAGTACATAAAGGATCTGCTGAGATGGATGTTGAGAAATCCTCAATCTTAGGTCTTAATGATTGCTCTCCACTGGATATAGTCCATAATTTTTCATCTTCCTTCACATTTTGGAAAGGAAAATCATTTTGTATCTCATAGGACCTTGATTCTTCTAATATTCCAAGAGAGGTAGACAAGTTCTTGGTTATTGTCAATATGTCTTCTTTTTTATAAGAAGAGATCTCAACTGCTACTACGATTTGAGAGAGTTCTTCCAAACTAATGGTCATCCTCGAATTCATTCTCCTGGTGGTGGTAAGAAAACAAAGGTTGTATTGTTTGGTTTTACGGAAGGCTCGATTGGTTTTTCCTCTTGTCCCACTATTAATGATGCTTCATTTTTATGTTCTATAGTACTCTCTATCATAGTCTCTTCAAAGACTACCTTATCTCTTTGGGTTGAGCTATCTCCTATTTTTCGGTATCGATCTGCAGATCTTATAAGTGGAATGTTCCCTCCCCCAAAAAGGTCGAAAGGAACCTTGTTTGAAAGGTTTGATTTAGATTTAATGTATCTACCTTTTGCGTCTCTAGGTTTATTCATGAAAGCAAACAAAAAAATAAATAAAAAATGCCATTGGGTTTGGGGGAACTTGTTATAGCAGATGCGTAGGTTCTTACCTCTAATCTTAAATTTCCCTTGCCACCAAACTAATGATAAGGTTTAGAAATGATCTATTTCCTACCTTAAGACAACTCCCTGGCAACGACACCAAAAATGATGGGTGTTCTATATGCACTAAAAAACACTAAAAACCCTCAATTAAATTGTCAACCCGGGGTAAATAAACTTAGAGTTGTAGCACTATATGTGCCAAGGCAGAAATGCTAGAGGTAGTATAGTCTAACTAAGGAAATGGGCTATCTGAGAACTAATCTATTCAAGCAAAGGCTATTAATGATCAAACCCTATCAAGAAACTTAAATTATTTACCCTAAGTAGCTTTTGAACAATGGATCGATGGATAGTCCTAAGAAATAAAATGAAAACCCTACTTTAAGAAAGTTACAATAAGAAAAAGAAAACTATCTATTTAATCTATTTAATGAGCAATAACAACAACAAGCTACTTTAATTAACCTACTCAAATTCAATAAGCAACAACAATTAAGAAAATGAACAACCAAGCAACTATCCTATTAAAGCAAGTAAATAGACAAGAAACTACCCTATCAAAGCAAGTAAACAAGCAAACAATCAACTAACTAACCTATGATAACTTCTACAACAAGTAAACTAATCAAGATTACTCAATAAGAAACTAATCAAGCTAATAAGCAAGTGAACTCTATTCTTAAATTAAACTTCACAATTACTTCTAATTTATAAAAGGAAATCTTAATCTACTAAATTCAAAGCATCATAACAATAAAAGTAATCAACAACTACTCTCTAATCAATGATAAGAAACTATTCTTTAATCTACCAAAGCAAGGAAACTCAAATATAGTGTTGATGGTTATGTCTCCAGTGTTTTATTATATCATGATGGCATTTAACAATTAACGATAACTCAAGAGGGATAAACTCAATATTAACTTCTATAGCAAAGTGAAAAGTATGAATTAGACAATCCAATGAGAACTTAACCATTATAGAAGAAACATCAACTACCCTAAAAATCCATGTGATTCTTCAATTCATGCACTAATCATCAACAATATGAAAAACACTATTCTATTAAATTCAATTGCATTATATGCTAGTGTAATAAAATTCGTACTATTTAGAGATTCATAACTAAAAACTAAACTTAATAATCAAACTTAGAATCAAAATTGCAACCTAGATCTAGAATGGTAATTAAATAAAGTAAATTAAACTAATCCTATTTTAACAAATTAAATTGAAAAAGGAAATACTCATAAAACATAAATCAAATCCTATTTCTATTTCAGCATATGACAAGAAAATAAATAAGAAAACTAAATAACAACTAAATAAGAAAAACTAAATAGCAATTAGATAAGAAAACTATAAATGAAAACTAAAACTAACAACTATCCATCCACCGAAACATGCCAAAGAAACCATGAACTAAGTATTGTGTTTTAACTCTATTTTTAAACTCTATTTCAGCATATGAAAAATATAACTACCATCTAATTACACATAGGGGTTAGTATCTAAACTTGCAAGTTGTTTCCTACTAATTAAAAGTTCAGTGCATATTAACACTAGCCTTCATAACTATGAGCACATTGAATGTCTACTCTCGTGGCTTAGCCCAAATAAACTTGTTGTACGCCTTCATCAAAGAATGCAACAGGGCATGGATTAATTATCAGATCTGAAAAAATAGAAAATTCAACAAGTTTTAACTATGTGGTGATGGATCTAAATAAGCACAAGGTCGATTTGGTTTGATAACTCTACAACTTTAGGGTTTCTTCATGCTCCCAGCTCCCGCTTTCCTAGACCTTCTCTGACTCACTAGGTACGCCTTGACTGCCTCAGCCCTGTAGAACTGACCGACCCAGAAGAATGGGCTCAGAAGGGGGGGCGAAGGCCCCCTCCTACCGAAACATCATTGCCAATGATCCGAAGAACTCGTGAGCACACCAACCTTCATTTGAGCCACCATTGCACTTACGAGATCAATATATGCAGGAAGAGATGGATATAAGCAAAGAATCAAACACGGATGTTGAGTCCTCACATCCAAAAGAAGCTCGGGTCTGGATACCCAGCTAATGTATCCCCCAAGCCCTGGTTGCGCCCAGGTACGTCATCAAAACCACCAGGATAGGGTAGCATACACAGTTCATGCGAGACCATGCCCTCATAGGAAAATTTATAGGTCTCCGACCCTCAGAAAAGGACCTAGCTCACTGGATAAAGGCATGGTGGAACCCCAAGGGAGACTACGAGCTTTAGTTGAGCTCCAAAAGTTTCTTTACAACAATATTCTACAACCTAGAGGACAAGGACATGATCTTTGAAGGGGGACCATATTTCTGTAACTTGGTTGGCCTCTACCTATGTTTTTGGATAGACCACTTCTGCCCAGAAAAGGAAAACTTTGCATACACACCGGTATGGATTCGCCTCTACTCCCTGCCCCAAGAGTTCTGGTTAGAGGAAAATTCTCTGGGCATAGGCAACACCCTGGGTAAATATGTCAAATCCTCTGAAGCTACTAATCAATGAAAATACACCTCCTATGTTAGGATATGCATCTACATGAACATATCCAAAGCTCTGTCAGACACAGTTACTTTAGAATACCAAGATGAGGAATGGGCCCAAACCATAGACTATGAACACATCCCTTTCAGATGTCAAAAATTCCATGAACATGGACACCTTTTCAGAGACTTCCCTCTCAATGCCCCCCCCCAAAGAGGGAAGTTGAAGAGAAACCAAAGGAAGGATTTACTAAGGTTCAAAACCGATGGAGACAAGCACAGAAGAAGCCCACAACCAACAACGGAATAAAGAACCCAAATAATAACTCATTTGAAGCCCTTAACTGCCTCCTAGAGGCAAAAGAGGTGGAAACCCCTCACAAGACCACGGGAAAAGAACCCAACAAGAACAAGGAAGACTAGCCGGCACAAGAACATCAAACCCTAGCAATCTAGGTAGATCCACAAACTCACCCAGCTTCAGGGAAAGAACCAAAAAGAGAGGAAGACACAACCATGGTAATGGATGAGCAGGACCTAGCAGAAATCGACCTAGACAGGTTAGAGGAAGCACTCAACAAGAAGGATCTCTAAACCTTGCCAGAGGACCAACTCAGGAAAGTTCACAAAGTATTTCTGGACTCATCAACAGGGGCTACTTCTAGGCTGGGGATCAACACAGACCCAAACCAAGATCAAACAAAACACCCAAAAGAAAACAAATGACAGGGAAGAAGAACGACTCATCAGCTAATAAAGGGGGCAGGAAATTACATGATCAAGTCAGGACATATCCATAGGCTCTCAGAGAGATCCTTTTCCCACCCACCAAATTGTTAAATATGAATATCCTCACCTCAAATATCAGAGGCCTAAATGGAAGATCCAAACAAAGGATTCTTCGAAACTTCATCAAAATAGAATACCCTAATATATTCCCGATATAAGAGACAAAATGTGTAGGGAAAATTGCAGGAGATATCATCAAAATATGCTGGCACAAATACGATTCTTATCAAACGAACTCCAAAGGGGCTTTAGGAAGCCTATCCATCCTATGGAATCCTGCTACAGTCATCCTCAATCAAGGCCTCTCCACCCCATGCACCATCACAGTGCACTATAGAGCCATTGGTTCGGACAAGGTGGGAATGATCACAAATGCCTATGGACTGCAGAACAACCAAGATAAATATCTCTTTATTCAGAGCCTAGCTTACCGAGGTTCTTTAGCAGAAGGAAAGTGATGGATAATAGGGGGCGAATTCAACATGATTCTCACACTGGTGGATAAACGAGGGGGGGAAACGTTCTTGGAGAAGGACAACGCAAAATTCCAGGAACTCATAGACAACCTCAGATTGGTAGATATTGAGAATGGTAATGGCACCTACACCTAGACCAACAAAATATCAGGTCACCAACAAATAACATGTAGGCTTGATCGCTTCCTCATCTCAGAAACTCTCCTTCTGGAAGGACCCATAGCATAGTCCAACATCCTCCTGAAGGCAGGCTCAGAGAACTGGCCGATTCAACTCTGGGTTGATACTATTGCTACCCTAAAGCTTAAACCCTTCATATTTGAGAAATTTTGGCTCTCCCATCTAGATTTCCAGGAGCTAGCCCGCCACTGGTGGAGCACTGCGGAAACTCAGAAAGGCACAAAAATGTATTGCTTCCAGCAAAAACTCAAATATTTCAAACAACAGGTACACAGATGGAACAAAGAGGTATTTGGGAACATTTTACAGGAAATAAAAACGCTGGAACAAAAACTAGAGAATCTTCAGGGACAAATCATTCAAGAAAGATATACAATCACTCAACAATAGGAGGAGAATGAACTCAAAAGACAACTAGAATAAAGGCATAAGCAAGAAGATATCCAGTGGAGACAGAAATATCGGGTTCAATGTCTCAACGAGGGAGAGAAAAACACCAAATTCTTCCATCATTCCATGATCCACAGACACCTCATCAATCATATCACAAAGTTGGATGACTCACAAGGAAACCCTGTTAACTCATTAGGAAATAATTCACGAGTTGAAAAATTTCTACAAGGATCTCCTCTCAAAACCCAAAGTGGATCACACCTTAGCAATAGAGCGGGTGACCCAAAACATCCCAACTATAATCACCCAAGAATAGAATGAGGCTCTCATGACACTGATAGCGCAAGATGAAGTGGATCAGGCCATTCGGGATCTACCCATAGGAAAAGCTCTAGGTCCAAATGGTTTCACAACAAACTTCTTCCACTCCTGCTAGCCTATGTTAAGGGAGGAAGTATGGCAGCTGGTGGAGGAATCTCATAGCTCAGGCAAATTTCTTCCAGCACTAAATGCCACTTTCCTCACTCTAATTCCAAAACAATAAAGGGTCATAAAAACAAAGAACTTCAGACCCATAGCTCTTTGCAACGTGATCTACAAAATCATCTCCAAGGTCATAGCTCTGAGACTTAAACCAATTCTCCCCTTCATCAGCTCCAAGGATAAATAAGGATATGTCGAAGGAAGGCAAATCTTGGAGATCATCATTCTTGTCCATGAAATCATTCACTCGCTCAAGAGCACCCGCACTCCACGTATGATTCTAAAACTTGACCTTTCAAAATATTTTGACAAATTAAGGTGGCAATATATGAAAGCTCTCCTATTGGCTTTTGGTTTCAACAAGGATTGGATCTCCTGGATAATGAACCTCATTTCCTCAACCTTTTTCTCTATCCTCGTCAATGGTGTCCCCTCCCAACCCTTCTCCCCCTCAAGAGGAGTAAGGAAAGGTGACCCTCTCTCCCCTTTCCTTTTTGTCATAATGGCTGAAGGTCTAGGTCACTATATCAAGGCCTCAATTCAAAATGGATCCCTCCACAGTCTCCCTCTTCATGGATTACAACCGGAAGCCTCCCACATCCAATTTGTCGATGACACACTGCTAATGAACACCCCCACCATGAAATAATCAATCAAACTAAGTTCCATCCTCTTCGACTTTAGCGAAGCCTCTGACACCACCTTTAACCTGGCAAAATCATAGCTCTTGATTTTTAATATGCCGGTAACAATCCAACAACACCTTTCTCAACTTATGAATACCCCAGTTTGTACTTTGCCCTCTCATTAGCTGGGACTCCCTCTCTCTGACTCAGCAGCCAGAAACATCTTTTGGGACTCCCTCCTACTCTCCATCACCAACCATCTCAGCAACTAGACCTTTCTCTCCCTCAACCTTCCAGTCAGATTGGTTCTCTTAAAGTCCGTCCTCCAAGCCATCCCAGCTTACCTCTTCTCATCCCCAGCTGCCCCCTAATATGTCATAAAGAAAATTAGGAATATGCAAATAAAATTTCTATGGAATGGCCACAATCCAAACAAAAATGGGCCCTTGTCAGCTGAGACAAGGTCTGCAAGCCCAAATCCTCAGGTGGTCTGGGCCTTCGGGACCCTGGAAAATTAAACAACACTATGGGAGAAAGAATTTGGTGGAGATGGCTCAAAACACCAGCAGAGATCTGGGAAAAACTCTGGAAATGCAAATATGCCCCAAACACACATCAAAATCAAATCATAAGAATGCAGGGGAAAATCCAAGGCTCCAACATCTGGAATGCGGCCTGGAGAAACCAACCACTCATACAGGAACATGCCTTCTGGGAAGTTCACAATGGCCGAAATGATCTATTCTGGACGGATTCCTGGAAGAAAATTCCACCCATACAACTGGAAGAAAATATACAATCCTACGAAAATCACATTCAAGATCTGGCCACTCTCAAAGTGGCATATTTGTGGAAAAATACCCCCAGTATCTCTTCTTGGCGAAGCTGGAAATATACTCATCAGAAACTTCAAGTGGAAATGGACTGTGACCTGCAGCACTGGAAACAAGCTACAACCCAAAGGCGAATCCGAAAATCACAGACGAAGACATTCTCAGATGGGGATACACACCTCATGGAATCTTCACTCTCAAAGAGGGATACACTCTTCAGGAGAACTTCTGCAACCTTCAGAAAGATAGCGTCTAGACAACAATATGGAAATCAAAACTTTGGCCCAAAATATCTACCTTCCTCTGGCTTCTACTTTAGAACAAGATCTTAACCTAGGAAAATATTCAAAAACGAGGCTTCATCGACCCCTCAATCTGCCATCTCTGTCATCTCCAGGAAGAAACCATGGAGCACCTCCTAAATAATTGTCCACTCAGTGAGTACATTTGGAACCAATCCACTCAGTTCTTTAGAAAAACCAGACGAGGTAAAAACAACATCATAATTACCATCAAGGACTAGGGATCTGCTCCCTTCAAAAGTCCTATCCTGAACATAACCTGTAAACTCTTACCAGGCTTCATAGGTTGGCAACTATCGAAAGAGAGAAACATAAGAATATTTCACTCCCAACCTTCTCCTCCCACCCTTATCTAGGACACAATCCTCCTGCATCTCTAGGAAACTCTTTAGTTGCATTCATGGACCAAGGAAGACCTCCCAACTGACCCAGGTGATCTCTTTCTCCTAAACTCCTAGCGCTTCTTGTTTCCACACTCCACCCCTCCTCAACAGCCCCCCCTTTTTTCAAAATCCATCAGTCCCTCTAAGTGGCTCAACCCCCCGCAATGCTTCCACAAGGTCAACTTTGATGGTGCATCAAAATGCAATCCAGGACACTCGGGATATGGGGCGATCATAAGAAACAACATTAGCCAAATCCAAAACCTCATCTCCGAAAATATCGGATGCAACACCAACAATTCAACAGATCTTTGGGGTATTATCAAAGGAGTGAAATTATCACTAGATCAAAACCTCACATGCCTGATCGTTGAAGGAGACTCCAAAATCATAATAGTCTTGGAAAAAAAATCCTGAATGGCCGAGATCCAGGGAAAATCACACCCAGCTGGCACCGCCTTGGTCCTCTTTACATCTTCTTGGATCTTCTCATACCCTCTCTAACTCTAAACCCTTCACACATTAGGTGAAGTGAAAACAAAGTTGTGGAGAGATTGGCCAATGCAGGGGTTGACTCTATGCAACAGATCATTCTCCATGATTCCAGGCAGTCACGAAGCTCTCCCATTTGGATCCAATGCAAGGAGCTTGCTCAGATGGATGGCCCTAATCCAGATGGGGTTACACCTTCATCAACTTAGAATCTCTTCAAAGTCAGGAATGATAAGAATCTCAGAAGAAAACATAGGAGAACAACAGTTGGCATTTGATTCAGGAACCTCGACAATCGGGAGTTAGAAGCAAAGAGGCTATTGTTTTCCTTATTTGCGACAAGTGTGAAAGGATCTGGATTGTTGAGGCTCGAGGTGATCGGGACCATTTTTATGGTCCCACTGATCTAATGCGAGAAAATCTTGGGTACTCGGGTTTCGGGAGTTTGGAGAATAAAGGGGGTTGTCTGCCCAAGTCACGATATCATGAAACACGAAATTGCGAAAAGAAAGGGAAGATTCAGACCATTGGTGGTAAAGAAGATCTCAGTCGTCGATCTGGTGCCATAGATCTGATGCAAGCATATATTGGGAAATCGAGTTTTAGGAGTTTGGAGCATAGAGGAGGCTGTCTACCCAAGTTGCGAAATCGCAAAATGCGAGGGAAGATCTGGACCATCGGTGCTAGAGGAAATCTCAACCGTCAATATGGTCCCATAGATCTGACGTGGGCATATATCTGGAAATTGAGTTTCGGGATTTTGAAGCATAGAGGGGGTTGTCTTCCCAAGTCGCGAAATCATGATCAGTGAGAGAAGATATGGGTCGTCAGTGCTAGAGGAGATCTTAACCACTGATTTGATCCCATTGATCTGACGCAAGAAAATTTCGGGAACTTGGGTTTCAAGAGCTCGAAGCATGAAGAGCTCTGCACCCCCAAGTCGCGAAGTCGTGAAATACGAAATCACAAAACTCGAAAGTGGATCTCGACCATTTGTGCTAGAGGAGATCTGAACCGTCATTCTGGTCCCTTGGATTAGACGCGAGGAGATTTTGGGAACTCGTCTATTAGGAGTTAGAAGCATGGAGGGAGTTGTTAGCCTAAGCCGTGAAATCGCAATATGCAAAATCGCTAAATACAAAAGAGGATCTGCCATTCTGGCCAAGACAAGAAGTCACGAAATCACGAAGGATATCAGAACCGTCGACCCTGCCCCATCGACCTTAGGCAATTTTGTAAGCTGATAAGTGTCAGACATTTTTGTAAGCAAATAGGATGCAGGCATATCTGTAAGGAAATAAGATGCAGGCATTGTTGTAAGCATATAGGTTGCAGGCATCTTTGTAAGCAGACAGGCTGTAGGCATCTTTGCAAGTAGATATATTGCAGGTATTTCTGTAAGATCTCAACTAGAATTAATTTAAGGATCCACTTTTTTACTCACAAAAAACAATACTAGCCTTCATAAGTACCCTGCAAAACTGAACTGAAGGAATTAAATTATGAACAACAATTTACACAGTAAATAAACATAATAAAACTCATGTACATGAAATAAAAGAAATGACAACTACATTACGTGAATTCACAAGCTAATTGATTGAATATTCACCCAGACCACTAGTGGGCCACCTAGCAGGTCATGGCTACTCCTCAATGATGAATCACGAGCTCAGGAAACACAATTTCAACATTTAAAATTAAAAACAGAGTTTTACACAGTTTTAGAGAAAAATGTCTGGAAAGGGAAAAAAAGAGATTAACTATCCTTCTACTCTCCTCACTATTTGTCTGACCACTGATGTGGTATTTATAGAGTTTACAATCTAAGAGGTTGACCACTGGAAGGGTCTACCTCCTCTAAAAAAAGTAAATTACAATAAATGTGTCTTACCGCCGGTGGCTTCTAGAAACAAAGCGAGCCAATAAATGCCCAGCATAACAACCCAATCCAAGTTGTCAGAAGCTCTGTAGCTAGAGGCCACGAGTATAAGAAAAAACCATGTCTATGATTCACCCATCACTAGTTGTTGATATGATAACCACCAAATCTCCCATTGTTTTAGTGCAGGACAAAGTACCGGACGGAGTGCCGGATGGAGTACCAGACGGAGTGCCAGATGGAGTACCGGACGGAGTGTCAGATGCAAAAAAAACCTATGATTTTTCCCTGTGACACAAAAAACACGGATTAGCTTCTTGGAATCATTAAAACATGTTGAATTATACTTAAAATCATCATAAAACATCAATCATACGTACCTGGTATGAGCCACTATGATTTAATACAAAAATCCTTCAAAACTTCTTCAAAACAGGAAAATACACATACAATATTGGCCAAAAAGGATCTAATCATCATCATTAAATTAACCATATCACAGGCCCAACAACGCCTTTAATTAATGTCGAGGTATGATTGATTTTTAACGGTATTCTCTAGCGCTGATCACCGATCCTCGATGCATTTTTGGCATCGACAAGTTTCGAGGGGGGTAATCCGAGAACGCTTGTTTAAACTTATCGTCGATCACCGATTCTTGATACTTTTTCATCATCGGCAGGGTAGGATCTGTTTGTTAAAATACTTATCTAACGAAAATTCTAGATTCTGAATAACACTCGTAAACAAAGAAGCCAATATGAAATGCCACGTGTCTTTTTCGCGTAGGCATTTCATACGGCCTAGCTTCATCCTGACTCACCTTAATTTTCCTTGTGTCCTAGTCACACTTCCAGGTCAACATTTCCACATCAACATTGTAAAGGAAGATGGATCAGCATCAGAGCTTTTTCCAAGAGATATCAACAAAACATTTCCACCCCATGTGTTGATCGAATAACCAGAATTTGAAATCGTCCATGAACCACAATATAACCATGCATGCACCGACAACCTACGACTACATTTAATATCGAGCATAATGTGGATCTGGCGACATATTTTGTTGAACTGCACTTACACCCCGAATTGAAGAACCGATGCGACAAGGTAAGTATTCTCTCCATTTAAATCACTAATATAGTTTCAAAACCCAACATTCTGCACACAAGTTTCTCATTTCTAGAGCAATTGAAGAAGCGAAGAGAGTGCTTCAAGAGTGGCACTTGATTCTTAGAATTTCAAAACCAAGTTAAGCTAGTGCGAAGAAGAGGTATGTGTTAATTTTATGATTTCAGTGGTCACATTTTTATATATCAACATTCTCTCTACAACATTGTGTCTAACGTTGTTCTTTTTGTAAGAAAAAAATGCCTCCAAGGAAGCCAATGACCAAACACTCTCCAAGGGAATCAAAATTGAAGGATGCAGAGGGCGGTGAAGGATATTCTCTCGACACTGCGAGGCAATTGGCTTTTTCTACTAGAGAAGAACCGGTCATTAAAACATCAACTAAGAAAGCATTTTCTCAGCCCCCTGCTTTTGGCGATACAGAAGAAATAACTGGATCAAATATGATGCTCCCGCAATGGGGAGATTTTTTCAACAGAATTAACTAGGAAGATTACCCGGAGTTTATTCCCCACAACGACCCGGATGTAAGGGTGCTCCACAACTAGGTTTTTCTGAACATTCGACGGTCATCCCTGCATATGATGTCCTTTCGAACCCCAGTCTTGACCTACATTAACACTATGGGTTGGATAGTTTATCATACAGATGTGATGAAGTGCCTAGTCAATGATGAGAATGGCAGATGTGTCAGTGGTTTTCTCCCAATAGAGGTCCATAAATATTACAAGATCAGGGACCCATCAGAGCGGTTAAACACACATTTCATAGTGAAGTTCTATGAATTCCATGACATTGACCGATTAATGGCCTCCTGGTGGAAGGAAGACAATAATTTCACAAACTAGAGAAATGGTTGGTATAGGACAACAAATCTAAGGGAGCCATATATCTACTTAATGGCTCTATTTTTCTGATTATACGGGGAGAAAGATTGTGCTAAGTTCTTGGAGGAATGGATGCCCCTGGCATACACTGTGGCCATTTCTGGGAGTATCTTCAACTGGGGATAAATCAACTCTAAACAATTGAGCACCATCATATTGTAGGCTTAGACACCAAAGGAGGGAGAAGCCTCCACTTTTTACATGGCTTCATATCTGCTAGACGTGATCTACGCAAGGAATGTCTTCGTCGACATTAATTTGAGCTGGCACGTCGCTGAGCTACCTGTACATGTCTACTTGAGCATACTGTGGGAAAATAGGTACAAGAAATATTATGCTCTCATCTACGATGAATTCATAGCTTGGGTTTATTTTATTATTTTCAAAAAAGAATGCCCAAGACTGTCTGTAGGGGCCAGGGAAATGATTTCAAAAGTAGTTCATTGGTACTTAGATGAAACCACAAATTATATCATGGTGTTCAGGGCGATCGATGCACAACATTTAGTCCCTGCTAATTTCCCAGACCGACTCATCGTAGGAGAAATCTGTTACCAGACCATCCTATAGGGATATAATACCCCTTTCGTTAAGGACAAGAAACGAGTGTTCATACCCTATGGTTTCCATGTAGGGATTTGTATAGTGAAGGATATTGTGCAAGCTAAACAAGAGGGTTTGAACCAGCTAGAATATAGGTTCCCGATAGGTTAATTTTGCAAACATGACCCTAAAGTCTTAGTTCTCTAGCTTGCGTCACAAGTCTGTTCCTACTGGCCATACACACATGATAAGTTTGAAGACGAGATATTTACAAAATGTGCTTAGGACTGGGATGAGGTACTATAGAGAAAATCTAACCCAAAGAATTACTAGGTTCAAAGCTATGAGTATGGATGAGTAAGTTGAAATGATAGAACAAAGGGATCAAGAATTTCTTAGGGTTAGATAAGAAAACAGAGAAGCAAAAGCCACATATGGACAAAGGAGGGGGATGTTGTTATTATAAGAAGCCCAAAGAGTCATCCAACATTTAGAAAATGATCCTCAACTATATTAACCTATGAGGATCACCTCAGCCGACCCAATCAACATTAGAGAGGAGATAAATGGCTCAAGATAAACCCCACTAGAGGAAACTGTCGATCTGGAAAACCCCAGAGTTTCGTCACCACAAGCCAGATCGTCTGTGACCATTCCAACCCAGCATGAGATTCCAAGAACACCAGGTGAAATGGGTGTGTCTAATACCATTTTTTTATCTAATTACTATCTATGATGATGAAGAGATTTTGGAGGTCTCGCTAATAACTTTGATACCAATTATAGAGGAGAAATAACCAGGGGCAACACTTGCTCCAAATATCAATGCATCAATACCAAAACCTTTGCAGGGCGACCATGAGGCTGAGACTACCGTAGACATTGAACTTATTGACCTATCGGGGACCTCAAAAGACAGTTCCATGGATGACCTAGGTTCTCGTAAACAAGAAGAGGAATTGCAACAGCTAGATATCGGCACCTCAACATCCGATCAACAAGTAAGTGTTGAGCCTATGACTGTCTCTCCAATTAAGTTTGATACCTCACCAGCCGATAGACACCAGACGAAGGTCAATCCATTAGAACATATGAAAGTTTCCCCTGTTAAAGAAGTACAAGAGTCGGTCCTAGAGTAAATATATATGGCAAGAAGCCTGGGAAAAAATATGACTTGGGGAGACCAACAAATCCTTGAGCCCGTTGATTAGGTTGTCAATATACAGGCGATTTATTATGATAGGAAGAGTAAATTCCATAATGAGGAGAACAACCAAGAAAACGAGGCTCACACTGGATAGCATGATTCTCATCACCACAGAAGAGAAGTTTCTCAGCACAGAAAATGCGAAGACATCTGAGCTAATCGACGCAAGGATGGATATCATTGATGCCACGCTACATCAAGCAAAGAGAGATGAAAAGGAATTGGCCATTGTAAAGAAGGAGCTAGACCATCTGCACCATCTGGAGAAATATTACCAAGACTCAACGCAAGCCACAATTTTTCTGAAGAGTGAATTCCAAGATGCATATGCAGAATTCATGAGAAAAAGACATCTCTTCACTGTATGTGTAGTCGATTTTCAAGAAGACACTCTCATGGCACTGGAAACTTGCAAAGACATGGAGAGATGGTACTAAAAGGAATATCGGGTTGTAGAACGAATCGATTATATCAGCGCAGTATAGAAGGGATGAGACACGAAGGAGTATGGCATCCAAGTGCTAATGGATAGCAACATCTCCCGGATTAGGAAGGCAACTAAATAGTGGGTAAGTATTTCCTAGTAACCTCAACGAGAGATATAGAAGAGGTATGCCAAGTGAGAAATAAGTTGGGAAAATATCAATCGGGAAATAAAATACATAGTCAAATGACATGCAGAATGAGACTCAGCGTGGGAAATAGAGATCGCATGGGTGGCGAGCATGAAACTGGGTCAAGTACATAAGTTTATGGAACATCCGATCAAGGCTCGTGAAGTTTTGGAGTGTCTAAGTGCCAAAGTTATCAGATATAGAGAACGGGAAATAGAGATGAAGGAAACCCTTTCAACCCCGATGGACCAACACAGATTTTCATATGCTAACACATGAGAGGATCTCTTCGTCAAGTGGTCAGAATATGAGAAGAGTCATCCACTCTAGTAGAACCACTAGATGATCTCAAGGGAACAAAGAGATCAAGCTCCACGTGTCACTCTTTTCTTTTACTTAACACAAACTTTTAGCAGCTATTTTAATATAGTGATTCTTTATAAATATGGGGGTCGACCTTTTGGGTAGGGGTCGATGGTTTTGGGGAAAAGACCCTATTTTTGTGAATTGTAAAGAACTATTTCTGAGAAAATTTGATTAAGAAGTTCTTTTTAGAAGTAGAGACAAAACTTTTTTTTTCATCGAAGGAATTATCTGATTGGATGGAGGAGGAACTACTTCCAACTTTTATTTCAATAGTTGATGCTGTAACGAGTAAGAGTTTCTGAATCTATTGATAAGTTATCATTTTCAAGACTTTAACAGTTCTTTTGTTCTAAATGATGAAAATTGAATCCTTGTGTTAATATGTGATTGATGGTAGATCTAAGGAAACTATTTTTCTTGCACTTATATTATTGCATGTGTATTTTCTTTCCATAATTGTATCTCATTCAGTGTTGAAATACCAGCAAGTTAACATATTATTACTAGACTTGTAATAGGTGTGAATATCGTTTTTTTCATGCTAGAGCACGAGGGTTATCCCACGCTCAACCTTCTTTAGTAGTTAAGAATCCCCTCTCTCATTTGGTTTATACCTTCACACCTTACTTTATTATCCTCATCTAATAAAAGAAAAGACAAAAAATCAAAATGTTTAATCTGAATGAGGAACTTTCAAAGAAAGATATCCTGATGAGTGAGATCGTTGTGGTTGGGATTTTCAGTTTTGATCGGAAAAGCCACAGTGTATTCAATAGATTGTCAACGTTTCGGATCTAGATCAGGATCCATCTTCAGAGCAAAGAGCCTGGGTTTTAAGAGAAATGGAAGAGCTGGTATAAATACTGGAAGTGGGATTCCATATCTTCCACTCTTCTCTTAATTTTAACCCTAAGATTTTATAAAACTCGAATTTCATCCAGAGTCTCCCTACCGTACAGGGAAATAATCTGATGAATGACATTGCTATGGTTGGGATTTTCAGTTTTGATCGGAAAAGCCACAGTGTAGTCAATAGATTGTCGATGTTTCGGATCCAGATCAGGATCCATCTTCAAGACAAAGAGCCTGGGTTTTAAGAGAAATGGAAGAGCTGGTATAAATACAGGAAGTGGGATTCCAGATCGGCCACTCTTCTCTTAATTTTAACCCTAAGATTTTCTAAAACTTGAATTTCGTCCAGATTCTCCCTACCATACAGGGAAATAATCTAATGAGTGATATTGTTGTGGTTGGGATTTTTAGTTTTGATCGGAAAAGCCACAGTGTAGTCTCCCTAGTCTCCCTACCATACAGGGAAATAATCTGATGAGTGAGATGGCTCTTTGTCCTGAAGATGGATCCTAATCTGGATCCAAAATGTAGACAATCTATTGACTACACTGTGGCTTTTCCGATCAAAATCGAAAGATATCTTGTCAATCACTAAGTAAAGCCCATCGATAAATTGGCTAGATCAAAATATCTGGAGAACCATTCCACCCATCAAACATTACATAGTTTAATTGGGCCTCTAAGGCGCATTTGGTTCCTACTGTTGAGTTAAAAGGATCTTCGACCCCTCAACAAAATTGGCGCTAGAAGGAGGGCCTGAATGAATGAATGGCTAATGACATGTTTGATAATATATTTCACATAGCCTACAGATTCAAAACAACCCACATGCATGGTTAGTCATTCTCAAGACATCTCACATACTGAGAGTACTCACGAAATGAGTAACTCACCCCAACATGAGTAATTAGAACGCCTATTCCCTGAAATACCTTACACTCTTCCCCATGAGGAGTTGAACCAGTTCAGAAGAATCACAAGAGATTACGCCCGACAAATTGGATTGTTACCCTTAGCTATGTTATTTCCTCGTAGAAAACAAGTCAATAGACTAGTTGTTGAAACCCCTGACCAGGTTTTTGTTCACATTATAGAATTCTTGATAGATTTTCCCTCACTGAGATCAAAAAACCCCTTAATCTAATCCCCAAAACACCAGCTGGTAACTACTATGAGCCTAACGATTTCGAATCTGATGAGGAAGGGTTTAACTTGGATCGCTCATCTTCGAAATCGGACGACATGGAGGATAATAACGATAATAATGAAGAAAGGGGAAATCAAACTTAAAATAATCAACCATGGTTGGCCAGAGATTCTCTAGAAATCCCAGGATGGGTACATAACCTCCCTCGACATCCAGAAAAAGTACTTCCAAAATTTGACACTGAAATCTCTGAATTGCCTAAAGACCATATTAAAAATTCCATACTAGCTATAAGATGGATGAAAGTACAACATGAGGATGTAGTGTGTAGTATTTTTTCCTATACCTTTGAGAATTCAACCTCGCATTGGTATTTTAACTTTCTAGTGGGATCCATAACTAGTTCGACAAAGTTTCAAAAGGATTTCTTAGACAAATTTGTAGAAGAAACCACCACAGGAGCGTTAATTATTGAACTATTCGTCACCACCATGAGTTCAAAAGATAAGGTTAAAGACTTCAATCAACGGTTTACCACTATCCTGAACAAATTTCAACCTGAAGCTAAACCTACTCAGGAATTACAAATTGAGGTATATGCTAATGCTCTCCCTGCTTCCATTTCCATGTTTGTGAAAAGGGCTACCAAACATACCATAGATGAAAATTTTTAGGAATCCAAAACGATTGAATTCAAAATGAAGGGATGCAAAGAGGGACAAGTCTCACTAGTTAAGAAGAAAGTTCAACCTCCACCTAGGAGAGGAATTTTGTTGGCTAGACCCCCGGAAAAACAAACAGAACAAGGTCCCAAAAACGGAGGTGGGGACATAGAATACCTACAATGGATGATAAATAAACTTTCGAATGAAATAGTAGACATGAAAATAAGTATCGGAGAAGGAAACTAAGGTCAAAGGCCTTATAAACCCTTTTTTAAAATAAACCCACCTTTCAAAGGGATTAAACCTCCCCCAACCAACTTAAACATCGACCTGGGTAATGTAGCATCTGACTCTTTTTGTACATACCATCAAGAGAAAATTTTGAAAGAGACTGTCCCCAATGGGTGCACGCTATGAATTTAATATCCAATAATTTCTTAGATGAATTTTCTCTTACCAAACAATCAAGCGGCTTAGTGGTGAACATCGTCGACTAGGAGGAAGTTGAGCCTCTGAAAGAAGCAACCATGTTGTTGTGGGATCATGACTCGCCGATGCCTCTCGATGACATATTTGAGGTCCAGGAACCACCCACTGAGTTTTTAGCTATGCAAATGCGAAGTAAGGGTCATTCGGTCTCAAATAATCTCATCACTATACAATCCTAGAGAGGGAAACAAATAGTCGATCACTCGAAAGAACCTTTTGTCCCCCAAAGAAATCCTATAAACATATACACAAGGGAAGCATCCAAGCTAGACTACAACATAGTAGAAGGCTTAAAGAAGTTGAAGGATTTCCTATTATAGGCCTTAAAGTCAATAGAATCCCCTATAAAAAACACTGACCTAGGTGAGGTCCCATCTCCCATAGATTTAAAGAACAAACCAAATGTGAATTATTTCTCTTTAGACAAAAGAGGAAAGCCTTTTGTCCCACCTTTCCTTTTAACATTTGAAGTCTTCTACCGAAACCTGCATAATTGCTTAGTCGATTCAAGGGCATCCTCCAATGTCATGCCATTGTCAATATGCAAGAAATTGAACGCAATTCCAATCAAAAGTGATAAACACGTTATACAACTAGACAAAACTCAGGTAAAATTTATTGGGGAACTTAAGGATGTCATGATCAGAATGGCTACACACTTGAAATTTGTTCAAGTAATTGATATAATTGTAGTAGATATCCAAGAATCTTATGGACTACTACTTAATTGATATTGGTTCGATAAATTGAATGGATACTTTAGAATGGACTGGGCTCACCTCTAGTTTCCACTAAAGGGACATACCAACATGAATAAGATCGATAGGGAAAGATATCTCAAATATACTGTCACCGATTTACAATCCTTCAACAAACCCTCGTCGACAGATTTTCCCGTGCTAGGAAACTACTCCTACGATTCTGATTTCGGCAATTTATCCCCTCTTTCGTCTAATGTACCTCTCACTAAAAACTCCGAAATGACTTTCCAAGTGATTCTACTCATAGTTGTAGAAGAAATCATCTTCTTTCAAGAACCTCTGTTGGAAACGATAGACAAGGTATATGAAGATGATGAAATAACTAGGCCTGAAGAAGTTGCTAAATTTTTCTCACAAGTTTTGACGATGTACTTTGATGGGTATAAATCACAAGAAGGGTTGGGAGCAGTATGTATTCTCATTGACCTGAAGGGGAAGTAGAATTTCCTACCCTGCAGACTAGAATTTGAATGCACCAATAACACTTATTTGTATGAAGCACTAGTTCAAGGACTGGAGAAAGCCATAGACTTAAACATTAAAGAACTAAAAGTTTTTGGGGACTCTAAAACTATTGTTACGCAAGTGAAGAATACTCTCCATTCCAATTCACCCCACTTGAGGAATTACCAACAAGAGGTTCATAGACTAATAGAATATTTTGAGGCTTTCAATATTACTATTGTTCCCAGGACAAAGAATACTCTTGTTGATTCCCTAGCCAATATAGCCTCGAGGTTATCCCCTTTAGAAGACTACAACCTTCGATGACTTGAAGAAGAGTTTTTTCTCATCCCTGGTACTTTCATTATAGGGCCTGCAACATCCCTTTGAGATCAAGATAGGTGCTTTAGACTATGTTGTGGGCGTCATTCTCATTCAACACATCCACCTCGTGGCATATCATAGTGAGACATTATCAGATGTTGTCTATAAGTACCCTACTTATGACAAATAAATGTACTCCATTGTGAAAGCCTGGCGCCAGTGGAGATATTACATTCTTGGGAAGGAGATAGTCATCCACACTGATCACAAGCCACTACAGTTCATGAGACCCAAGGAAAATTGCAGAATGACCACCATCAGAAGTGGTCCACATAATTACAATAGTTCCACCTCAACATTAAGTATAAAACATGAAGTACCAACCGAGTTTTTTATTGCCTCTGCTGACCTCTAGTCGCAACACTCACCATGGTGCTATACTCTTGCGGCCATGATACCTTTGGATGGCCCCACCTCTATGAGATAGACCCTGACTTCTCCACCACCTACCAAATGTTGGGCACCAACTCCGTGGTTGTTAATTT
Source organism: Picea engelmannii (assembly GCA_009831015.1). Classification (NCBI taxonomy): domain Eukaryota; kingdom Viridiplantae; phylum Streptophyta; class Pinopsida; order Pinales; family Pinaceae; genus Picea; species Picea engelmannii. The sequence continues at coordinate 142,030 of ML809737.1, read as the reverse complement.
CCATCTTCAGGATAGGTTGTTTTGTCGTCTGGGCCATCTCTGTGTTCCATCAAGAGAGCATGCAAAGCTGATTTGGGAAGCTCACTATAGTCAGGTGGAGGAGTGCTACAGAAAAGACAATGGTAGTGCTACATAAACATTTCTACTGGCCGAAACTTTAACAGGATGTCGACAAGTACATCAGGTCCTGCACCGCCTCTATTGTTGCCAAATCAACCACTAAGAAACAAGGCATGTACAACCCTTTTCCTACTCCTAACAAGATGTGGGAATCCATCTCAATGGACATGTCAGGCCTCTCATCCACCAAGAGGGGAAATGACTGTTTTTTTATGGTTGTTGATCACTTTTCCAAGATGACGATTCTAGCTGCTTGCAAGAAGAACCTCACAGTAGAATCCACCTTCAAGATCTTCTTTGAACGAGTATGGGTACATTTTGGGATCCCATAAAACATTATCTCAGACCATGAAAGTCAGTTCCTCAAAAGATTTTGGTCAAGCCTCTGGTCATCACTGGATACCAAGATCACCAAATCCACTTCCTTCCATCCCGAGACAGATGGACAAAATGAGGTCATCAATCGGATGATCATACATATCCTGCGCATGTACAATTCAAAACACCCCCGCACATGGGATGAGAGTCTTCCCTATGTCCATCATAGCTACAACCGAGTCCTGCATAGCTCAAATGGACACAACCCCTTTCAGGTGGGGTTGGGATTCCAACCATTGGGCCCCATGGATGTTACACTACCCTAAGTGGCCACTCGGTTGACTCGTCCCCTGCTCCACCAAAAGATGACAAAGCCACCTGGTTCATTGAACAGATCCAGCACATTCGCCAACAGGTTCAGGATATTCTACAGAAATTTAATGTCAAGTACAAGAAACACCATGATCAACATAAGTTTCAGGTGGGCGACAAAGTTTGGTTGCACTTGCAGAAAGAACGCCTTACAGGGCCCCATCGGAAGCTTTGCCCACTCCGTTATGGGTCGTACACCACCACCAAGGCTGTGGGTGATCCGGATTTTATGAGAAGAATGAAATGAATACAGATTATTAACAGGTGCTTAACAAAAAATAACAGAGATACAGTAAAATTGGTTTTCTATTCAATAACAAAATAAGCTGAAACTGTAAAATGCAGCGGAAACAAGCTTGCTGGAATGGTGGCGGCTTATCTCTGAGAAGAGATGCGACGACTATGCTCATTCACAAGAATATGATTACAATTAGGATCTGAAGGTATTTTTTACAATAATAAGGAATGCCAAAAACCCTAGACATCCAAAAACCTAACCCTCGAAGATGAAGCGCCAAAAGTCATGTGGGCCCCGTTTGGGTAAGTTAGTACTTCAACTTCCCGGGGTCGTAAATTTTGCATACGATCTTCGTTTTAGGCATATGATAACCCATTGGAAAGGTATCATTGAAGAGATTCATTTTTGGTGCAATAAGGAAAGAAATTCCATATTGCAAGAATTTTTTCCCAAAAAACATCATTTAGCGCCTCAAAACGGCTCCAAAAGTGAAAACTGCTAAAAATAGTAAATTACCAAAATTGCCAGAAAACCATTTTGAGCCAGTTCGAAAAGGTGGGTGGCCACCGATATCCACCTGGATCAATCATCCATCCTTATAAAGAAATGGTCTCCATTGCGTTGAGGTCCCCCATCAAATGAGGAGATGTCTACTAAATTTGGCACCGGGTGAGCCACTTGCCCTAGTGCAGGAGCTGCCCTGCTTTGACGACTCCATAAATATGGATCCTTTGTTATTGAGTGCCCTTGATCTGTGTGTCCACAATTTGATCATTGGATGAATGTTGTATTCAGTCAGAGTTGAGATCTATTGATGTCAGTTGTTCTGTTACTTCTGAGGTGTCCAATAATGGTGGGAAATAAGGGCGAAGGAGATCCACGTTGAACACTAGGTGTAGGCCAAGGAAAGGAGGAATGTTAAGCTCAAAATCATTATCCCCCATGACCTTGGTGATGGTGTACAACCCATAATAGAGTGGGAGAGGCTTTCGATGGGGTCATGTAAGGCATTCTTTCTGCAAGTGCAACCAAACTTTGTCGCCCACCTGAAACTTATGTGGCACCCAATGTTGATCATGGCGTTGTTTGTACTTGTCAATGGAATTATGTAGGATATCCTAGACCTGATGGCGGATGTGTTGGATCCGCTCAATGAACCAGGTGGCTTTGTCAACTTCAGTTGGATCAGGAGATGATTCGGTCGAGGTGATTGCAAGGGGAAGTGCAACATCTATGGGATCTAATGGGGATCCCCATCCGAAAGGGGTTGTGGCCCGTTGAGCTATGCAGGGCTTGGTTGTATCTATGTTGGACATAGGGAAGGCTATCATCACATATGCAAGGGTGATTTGAATTATACATGTGAAGGATATGCACAATCATTTGATTTATGACCTTGGTTTGGACATCTGTCTGGGGGTGGAAGGTCATGGATTTGGTGAGCTTGGTGTCCAGTAGTGACCAACGACTCGACCAGAATGTGCTGAGAAATCGTCTGTCTCGATCTAAGACAATGGTTTGTGGGATTCCAAAATGTACCTAGACTCGTTCAAAGAATATCTTGGCAGTGGCCTCTATTGTGATGCTCTTCTTGTAGGCAACCATAATCTCCATCTTAGAAAAGTGATCAACAACCACAAAAACACATTCATTTCCCCGCCTGGTGGATGGGAGGCTCGACATGTAGTCCATTGAGATGGATTCCCATGACCTGTAAAGAGTAGTAAGAGGGTTGTACAGGCCATGTTTCTTATTGGTCGGTTTGGCAATAGCACAGACAGTGCAGGACCTGATATACTTGTTGACCTCCTGTCGAAGTTTCTTCCAGTAGAAATGTTTTTGTAGAATTTCCACTGTCTTTTCATTGCCGAAGTGTCCTGCCACCCGACTGTAGTGGGATTCCCAAATGAGCTTCACTCGCTCGCTTGATGGAACATAGATATGGCCCAGAAGACACAACAACCCATCCTGAAGATGGAAATTATTGACAACTACGTTTGCACCCAACTTTTGGTAGGTGGTGGCGAAGTCCGGGTCTGTCTCATAGAGTTGGGGCCATCCATAGGTCTCATGGGCACAAGAGTCTAGCACCATGGTGAGTGTCACGACTGGTGGTTTGTTGAGGCAATCAGTGACATGATTGGTTCTTCCTATTTTATACTTGATGTTGAGGTGGAATTGCTACAAGTATGTGGACCACTTTTGATGGAGGTCATTCTACAATTTCCCTTGTGTATGCATGAACTACAGTGGATTATGATCAGTGTGGATGAATATCTCCTTCCCAAGAATGTAATGTCTCCAATGGCGGGAGGCTTTCACAATGGAGTACATTTCTTTGTCATAAGTAGGGTACTTATAGACAACATCTGATAGTGTCTCAATATGATAGGCCATGGGGTGGTCGTGTTGAGTGAGAACGACGCCCACATCATAGTCTGAAGCATTTGTATCGATATCAAAGGGTTGTTGTAGGTCTGGTAGTGAAAGTAAGTGGGTTGAGCACAAGCATTGCTTCAAATCATTGAACTCTTGTTGTTGGGCCTGGCCCCACGCAAACTTTTCCTTACTAGCACCCATGGTTATTTGGCTAAAGGCCCATGCAATATGGGATAATCCCAACATGAACCTGCAGTAGAAATTGGCAAGGCCCAAGAAGCTCTAAAGCTCAGTGAGTGTGGTTGGGGATGGCCAGTCACAGATGAATTGGATATAAGCTGGATCCACATGTACGCCATGCTAATCAATGATTTAGCCCAAGTAATGGACCATGTCCAAGCCAAAGGAGCATTTTTTTAAGTTGGCATATAGCTTGTGTTGTCATAGGGTGTGCAGAACTTGCTGAATATGCTGCAACTGTTCGACCCAAGTCTTGTTGTAAATGAGAATATCATCCAGATACACCACTACAAAATTATTGGTGAATGGTTGCAGGATATCATCCATCATCCTCATGAAAGTGGCTGGAGCATTTTTCAAACCAAAGGGAATGACCAACCATTCAAAAAGGCCTTCCTTTGACTTGAAGGCGGTCTTCCATACATCTATCTGTTCTATCAGGACCTAGTGGTAGCTAGACTTTAGATCAATCTTACTGAAATATTTGGCCCCCGTGGGTTGATCAAGTAGGTTGTCAATTCGGGGAATCGGGTATCGGTTTCTGACTGTGATTTTATTCGGATCCCGGTAATCAATGCAGAGTCACCAGGTTCCATATTTCTTCTGTACCAATACGATTGGTCTCCTACAAGGTGATGAGCTATGATAGATGTGCCCCTTGTGGAGCAGTTCTCGTATCTTTCGCTGGATCTCCTCATTCTCTAACAGAGAGCGGTGATAGACTGCCCCATTGGGCAGTGGTGGGTCGGGGTTTAGATTGATGGGGTGCTTGACCTGGCAGTGCAGAGGTACCCTGGTAGGTGAGTTGAAGATATCTGAGTATTCTTCCATGACCTTATCTATTTAAATCTGTTGTGTGGAGAGGTTGCCTGCAGATACCCTAGATGTGGTTTTGTTTTTTCTCTTATTCTAAGAGAGAATCATGGAGAAGAAAAACTTCCTCGTTTGATAGATGAACTTCTTGCATTGCTTAGTAGAGATCAAGGAAATAACACTAGGTGGGACTGCATCGGGTATACTGTAGAATTTCCTTTTCAAAGTAATAATAACACTACGAGGCCTAGACTCATATACAACATGACGTTTCCATAAATAAGGTTGTCCCAAAAGAACATCACAAAGTTCAAGAGGAGCAACATCACACAATACCTCGTCTTTCAAGGGCTTGCTGTCATACGATAGTCAGCACTGTTGGATGACAAGGAGATCTCTTCCTTGGTGGAGCCATCCAATGGTGTATGGTTTTAGGTGCGGCGTTGTTAGCAGGGTCAACCACTTGACGACCTATGTTGAGATGAAGTTCTTCTAGCTACCACTATTTGTTGATTAAGGTTGGTTGTCATTGATGTCAACCCTTGAAGAAAGCCCCGCAACACAAAGGTTTGGGTAATGGACCCAAGATTCTTTGGTGTAAATATGACTCATTATTGTCTTTTCATGGTTGATAATAAGTAAATATGGATGAACTTCAAAGTGGCCCCCTTATGGTGAAATCCCTCACTGTTGTAGGAAAATCTCCCTGCAGACAGGTAGATTGCCTCAAAGAGCTTGACCCTAACTCTAAGACAGAAAATGTTTAACGTGGACACTGACTTCCTTTCAAATCTATCTAAACTAACACATGAGAAGGAAGGAGAACAGAAGTACCTCTTTATCGACGTTTGTCCCTGCATGCTCCGAGTTGCGCTTCGATCCTTTGCTCCTTGTTGAATCCTGTAGACAAACAATATACGACCACTTCCTCCTCTATTGATATTAGCTTGTAAACAGATCTACCTATCAATGATAAGTTTATGTAACATCAGACACACCCTAGAAAGAAACAGGCCAAGTGTGTCATATTAATGAGAATAACGACAACAATACTTACAATCGTAGATGCGAATGCGGCAGCTTTGTCAAGTCCCCTTCATCTAACCCTTGCTCGAAAGATCCACAACCTGGATAACAATAGCTTTATTGTTCACTCTCCTTTGGCTGACTGTGTGCTTCCTATGATATCATAGGTTTCATACTATCAATTCTTCCTCCTTTTCAGCACCACTTATGAGATCATAAGTTTGGTCTAATCCTCCATTTTCCCATCCCCTTTCACCATTAGAAATCTTGTTTATATAGCCTTGGAGAGGCTTTAACCACTTGAGATATCCTTGGGGAAGTTGAAGATTTGCCTCCTTCAGTTGAGGATCTTTCCTAGGATCATGGTTGGACTAGGGATTCGAATCCAACTGCCTTCCAAGAATGAAAGGATTCTTCCCCCATTCATCTCAACAACTTAACGACTGCCCAGAATAGGTAGCGCTCCCTCAAAAGGGCCATCAGAGCGTTGTAGCGTTCCCTAGTAGGCTTTAGGGGGCGCCAGCGCTCTCAAAATATATAGCGCTCCCTCAAAAGGGCCAGGGGAGCTTTATAACCCTCCCTGACAGTGTAAGGGGGAGTGTCGGCGCTTCGAGATAGTGTAAGGGGGAGCGCTCCCCTCCAAAAAATCATTTTTTGAGGTGCTTTCAGATGGAAAAAGGTTTGCAATCTTGTTGACTCATTTCTCCTCTTCCAAATCAAATGTTTGAGGTGTTTCAAGTGTCCTTCTCATGTCATTATAGGCACGACATAGGCATCATGGCAGTATGCTTCCTTGACACTTGCGACGCTTGTGAGAAACATGTGACACTTGCGACTTTGCGAGCAAAATGCGACACTTGCGACCTTTGTAATGACGACACTTGCGACACTATCAAAGTGAGTAATTTCGATGTGTAACAGATTGCCCCCCAAAGTATGAAGTTAGAAGATGCGAACTGATGACTGAAATTCTTTGTAGACGTTCAAACAAGGGTATAGACTCGGAGAACCTAACGGAAACTGCACACAAACATCCAACAAATATCATGACATATTTCAAAACCCAAGGCAGGCATACCTATGCTTGGGTGATCAAGACTTGCGAGATATGGCCGCCATAAAATACACTGCAGATCTGTAATTGTATTAATAAAAAGGTATATCCACCGAAGATACAATGTGGATCTATACTGTGATGACTCAGACTGATCGTAGCCACGAAGAATACACAGTGGATCTACGAGATGACAAGACATAGCCACGACCAATACAAAGTGGATCTATGTAACAGTCGATGTGTTTTTTGTCCAATAGAAACTCCTTTGCAACCTGGGAAAAGCATATATCAAAGTGATTACTCAACCTAGGGTCTTTTTAACGATCCCAACGTGGTACTATTCTAACCATGTGAATAGATGTCCTGACATCGAACATGGCAGAAGCCACTTGATTACCGGTCAATAGTGTGAACCGTTAACAAGTGTGAGGGAGATCACCATTAATGTCAATGATTCCCAAGGTACCCTAGTACATTCCAGCGAATGTGAATAGATGAGCTGAGGTCGAACATCCATGTTATCATCCGATCAGAGGTCAATGATGTAAACCTACTGTCGAACGTGAGGAGGCCTGCCATTGAGGCATGGAGGTCCCAAAGTACTAACTAGTTTCTAAGTCTGATTCCTGGATAATGTGTTGAAGTCAACAGGAATAGACCCGTCGAGGGAGGGCCTTCATGTATCCCCCATCAATGACACGAAACAGACATGGAGATGTAATTGGCATATCAAATGGACATGGACTGACATAGGTTTTGAGGCAAGATATTTAGGATGGCTGACTCTCAAGGCGGATACTTCCCTTGAACACTGAGGCACAACAAAAAAAATGTGACATGGACCAAAACTATGCAGTGGATACTGTGACTTGCGTTGGGTGACCCAAAGGAGTGAAAGGAGCTCAAAGGATTGGCTCAGTGCAGAGGTTCAGCGGATTATGATATGTGCAAATGAAAAAGTGTCGTGTTCAAGGGAAACTCTAAAAATTGCTGGACAATGTTCTCAAGAGACTACTTGGCTTGTCCCTTTCAATTTTTCCCCCATCCAGATAGATGAGTACCTCTTTTTGATTTAATGAGCTCGAGGAGGATAAAACATGCTTGATATAACTCACCTTCGGTAAGTTCCTCTTCCTTTGTTTAACGAACCAGAAGAAGTAAGAGTTCGGTCCCATATGGGCCTATCGATGTGTGCTTTAACGAGTCCAAAGACAGAAAAATCAAAGGTTTTTCTAGATTATAAAGTTTGGAAAAACACTTAAAAGAGAACTCTCTCAGTTCCTTTTTCGTACAGTAGTCTAACGAGACCGAAAAAGAGATAAACTATCGCTCGAAAGATGCCCTTTCTGACCTTTTAACGAGTGTGAAAGGAAGCAAGGTCACTCGACAATATTTTCATATTTAGAGACTCTGAAAAGGGTTTAAAGGAGACTCCAGGGGGGTTCCTTTTTCGTGTGTTCGTGTATCCGTACGGGTCCAAAAAAGAGATAAAAGTTTACTCGGTTGCATTCTCATGTATTTACGAGCACGAGAAAGAACAAAGACTAAGCTCGGTATGCTCCCAGCTTGAAAGCTAGTGGCTTAGCTCCAGAATGATCATCAAAGGCTGGAGACATGCTCCCCAAGCTTTAATTCATTCACCGACTTTGAGGTTGTCACCAATTTCTGTGCTAGATGGAGAAAAAGGATACAGGTGGATGAAATCAAGGTTCAAGAATGAGACCTAACGAAAGACTCGACTCGACATCTACGAGATCTGGCGAAAGACTCAACTTGAAGGGAGAGGTGATTGTTTCATTTTTTAACGAGCTTGACACAGAAAAAGAACTATGCTCAAGGTTCCGGGTTCGATCCCCAGATTGTTGTTTCATTTTTTAACGAGCTTGCTACAGAGAGGAAAACTATGCTCAAAGCCTCTATTTCATTTTTTAACGAGATTTCCACAAAGAAGAGAAACTATGCTCGTGACCTCTGTTTCATTTTTTAACAAGCTTGCCACAGAGAAGGGAAACTATGCTCGTGGATGCTTCTTGATCATGTCTTCCAAGAGGATAACGCTCTGGAAGGATACCATGTCAAGGGACAAAAATCGGTCATGGTTTCCAAGAGATCTTCATCGGATGGAAGAGAATCACTCTAGGAGGAACACATGTCGAGGGTCGCGATAGGAGGGAGGAGATCAGGCTCCAATAATCCTACCGAAGTGATCACCATATCAACTACCGGATCTAAATCGTTAGAAGCTGAGATCATGGGAGACAATGCCACATAATTGACATGTGGCGGGGGCGATACTGTCCATATATAAGAACCACTTAGGGAGGTAACCCAGTCGGGGCCGATGAATGAAATTTGATCAATAGTCACAATTCTTCCATCGTGAGGGAAAGATATCACACGGAAAAGGGTGGATACAAGAGCTTTCATAGCATAGACATAATTTCGCCCAAGGAGTAAAGAGAAATCCAAGGGGTCTCGGACTACCATGACATCGATAAAAATAGTTTTCCCTCCCAAAGTTACAGGAAACTGAGGAAGGATCCCTAAAGGTTGACTAGTTCTTCTGTTAAAAGCCAACAGATTCTATGTAATCGGTGCAAGTTGCGGACAAACCAAAGTGTACCAAGCAACAAAAGACAAAATACTAATGGATGCACCTTCATCTATCAGCGTTTGAGGAACATCCCGACCACGAACCTATACTGTAATATGGAAAGGAAGGTGGGAGGGAAGACGAGGTCTAGTTAGCACACCCCAATCAAAAAGGATGGCCTCATTACTTGGAGGGGGTTTCACAGGAGAAGGAGGAATGCCCCCTGGCACGGTAGAGTCTGTATTAACGAGAAAAACATGGGCAGTATCGGGTTTACTCTCTAGAAGGAGAGTAGGATCGACCGATGATTGGATCAGATCAACCAATGGTGGACTTGGATAGACCACTTGGGCACTCTTCAGAGGAAGAGTGGGACTGACCGAGGAAGGGAATGGATCAGTCACTTTGAAATTCCTTAATGGAGGAATGGGATCGACCGATGGCGAAACTGGATCGACCACTTTGGCACTGTTCAGAGGAAGAGTGGGACTGATCGAGGCAGGGAATGGATTAGTCACTTTGGCACTCTTCGGATGAAGGGTGGGACTAACCGAGGAAGGAATCAAATCAACCACTTTGGAACTCGTCAAAGGAGGAGTGGGATCGACCGATGACAGAACCGAATCGACCACTTGAGTTTCATTCTCCAAGGGAAGAATGGGGTCAACGGGTGGAAATGGATCGACCGCTTTGGTATCACTCTCTAACGGGAGAGTGGGATCGACCGAGGATGAAAACAGATCGACCACTTTGGTGTCACTCTTTTGATGAAGAGCGGGGTTGATTGATGATGGAACTGGATCAGCTACTTGGGTTCGTGGTTCAATCGAGGAGGAAACCAGATTGACCACCTGATCAACCAGACTGACTGGGGATGGAACTGGATTGACCAGTCCATCAACCAACGATGGATCGGAGAAAATCTTACGATAACCTTTTGGAAGTTGAATTTTTTCCAAAAGAGAAGAAGCCTCGTCCATGCGAGGACAAAGGTGAGAGTAATCATTACCTTTACATAACATGTAAGGGAACTTGACAGTTTTCTTCTTCTTACCAACCTGAACATCACTAGTTGACGAGGTATCATCGACATGACCAACAGAGGCCGATGACGTGGAGGACCACATTTCTAAGATCTGGGTAAGACTAAGGCAATCCCTCAGAAAGTGGTCACCCTTACAAAGGCTACAAGGGAATTTGGGTTTTGGATTCTTCCTTTTAATCTTGTTGATCTCATCAACACTCCCAGTACTATTAACAACAATTGGTTTCTTAGAGCCAACATCTGATGTTGTTGGGGCCTTGGTCCTTTTTGGGCTCTTCTTCTTCTTCTATTTCCATTTCTTCTTTTTCTGATCAACCTGGCTACTTGATTTAGAGCTTTCACTAGGTGAAGAAGGAGAAATGGAAGGAGACTTAATGGACAAAGAAGGTGAAGAGTCGACATGAGGTTGATGTGTGGGTGGTGTACCGACATCTAAAGTATTAGGTGCAACTGAAACATTGGGAGGATTCAGGATCACCGGAGTGGGGAACAACCAAACTGGTAATCCAATAGTGAGTCCTGGAAGACTCAGTGTGGCAACATATGGAGGACCAAAGTTTCCAAACGAAGGAAAGGTATAACGTTCCCCAGAAGAAGGGGTTCCTCCATTGGTACTCCCAGGATTCAATGCCATTAAAACTGACTCGACCTAAGGTCCACTAAGTAAAAGAAACATCATACGCTAATAGAATCTAAGAATCACAACCAAGAAAACAGGACCTTCTTTTGATGACCGTACTAGTTGGTGATGAAATCCAATGTTGTGTGATCAAGTCCAGAAGGGGCAGGGATAAGGTGGAACAGTTACAATGGTGACCTGCTTAACGAACTTACGCCTTGGTGCAAGCTTCCACGCAGTAATTGTGGATTTACCCTCCAAGGAGCCCAAGTCAGTTTGACCAATGTCTTCTCCAGGTACATTGAGACTTCCCTTCACCATCACCTTGTGTAAGATCCTAAATATTATGGCTAGTAAGGTTACCAATTCACAGTCAGCCCCTGGGCGGGAACAGTCGACACTCTGATCCGAACGTACGTGCAGGGTATCAAGCCTGAAATCAACTAAAAGGATTCAACGCAGTAATTGTGGATTTACCTTGAAGTGACCCCCATAATACGATCTGACCACCACAATCAGTTAAACCACGGAGGGTTAGTCCCCGTAGCTCACCCGAATGCGACCTCGTGCGTAACCCCTGTGTGAGAGGGGGATCCCAGACAGACTTATACGATGATTGGATTTAACTCTCCCTACCGCAAGATACTAAGTTTGTTTTATAGCTTTGGAAAGTTATCCTTTCAACCTATTCCAAAGCCCTACACCTTAAACTAATGTAGGTTTGCTAACAAAGATGTAAAAAGTCTGATAAATTTTAATTAAGCGTTGATTTTAATGGTTATTGTTTACTCAGAGGGTGTACGAAAGTGAAATGAATGGAATTATGACTCAGTCCCAAAAATGCATCAGAGATGATAAGCATTCATTTCTTTTCGATGAACATCTATCTAAGGGAGAGAGAGAGTTCTTTTCACTAACAAGCACTAATAAGGAATGTCCTCAAACAATTATTTTTCCCAATCAAATCCTGATGTGATGCTAAAACTTTTGAGATACCTTCTAATATGCACACTCAATCATGAATATGTTTTTTATTGTTTGCGTATGAATAATGATCAATTCAACACAATGCTTGTCTTGCTAATTATCTTCTCGTATGAATGAAAATCAAACTAGTACAAGCAAAAGTCATACAAACAATATGCCCTTTCGTTGCAATCAAAATGAAAAGCGAAAGAAAAGAAACAATAAAAAAGGAAACAAACTTCACACCCAAAAAGCAAAAGTTGAAGAACAATGATCTTAACTAAAACCAAATGAAAAGATATGTAGACCTTTGATGACCTTCACCGGCGTTTTTCGTTCAATTGAAGAGGAGAAAAAGACAATGAATGGGTTTCAAACTCCAAATGGCAGAAAAACTCAACAACAATAGTGAAGAAGGCTATGAAATCCCAACAGCAAGATGTTCATTCTGTAAAAAGACATATGTCAAGGCTGGAAGAGAAGAAGCATTGACTCACAAAGTTACTCAGCAGGAGAGAGACAGAGGCAAAACCCAGAAAGAGAAATTCTGGGAGGTTTATTGGCCAGAGGAAGGCTGGCGCTCTGTTGCCAAAGGAAAGGAGAATTATAGCTATCTGTGCAAAGCTATTGGGGAGCGTTGGTGCTCTGTTAACACAGGGACAGAGGCTCCAGGTTCAAAAACTCCCAGAAATGTCAAAAAATTCCAAAAATTGCAACTCAAACTCGACAACTATGCTGAGTATGATGGGGTAGAGAGCCAATCAGCTCATGAAACCATTCAAAAGAGGAGTGAACCAGTTCTAAAACAATCAAGGGGTGGAACAAGTTCAATGAGGAGAAATCAAAATAAGAAATTTCGATTTGAGGCTATCTCCCCAGTGGAGTCGCCAGTTTCTGTTGTAGGAAAATCTCCCTGCGGACAGGTAGATTACCTCAAAGAGATTGACCCTAACTCTAAGACAGAAAATGCTTAACGTGGACACTGAATTCCTTTCAAATCTATATAAACTAACACATGAGAAGGAAGGAGAACATAAGTACCTCTTTATCGACGTTTGTCCCTGCACGCTCCGAGTTGCGCTTCGATCCTTTGCTCCTTGCTGAATCCTGTAGACAAACAAGATACGGCCACTTCCTACTCTATTAATATTAGCTTGTAAACAGATCTATCTATCAATGATAGGTTTATGTAACATCAGACACAAACTAGAAAGAAACAGGCCAAGCGTGTCATATTAATGAGAATAACGACAACAATACTTACAATCGTAGATGCGAATGCGACAGCTTTGTCAAGTCCCCTTCATCTAACCCTTGCTCGAAAGATCCACAACCTGGATAATAGCAACTTTACTGATCACTCTCCTTTGGCTGACTGTGTGTTTCCTATGAGATCATAGGTTTCATACTAGCAATTCTTCCTCCTTTTCAGCACCACTTATGAGATAAGTTTGGTGTAATTCTCCATTTTCCCATCCCCTTTCACCATTAGAAAGCTTGTTTATATAGCCTTGGAGAGGCTTTAACCACTTGAGATATCCTTGGGGAAGTTGAGGATTTTCTTCCTTCAGTTGAGGATATTTCCTAGGATCATGGTTGGACTATGGATTCGAATCCAACTGCCTTCCAAGAATGAAAGGATTCTTCCCCCATTCATCTCAAAAACTTAATGACTGCCCAGAATAGGTAGTGCTCCCTCAAAAGGGCCATCAGAGTGTTGTAGCACTCCCTAGTAGGCTTTAGGGGGTGCCAGTGATCTCAAACTCTATAGCGCTCCCTCAAAAGGGCCAGGGGAGCTTTATAACACTCCCTGACAGTGTAAGGGGGAGCGTCGGCGCTCTGAGATAGTGTAAGGGGGAGCACTCCCCTCCAAAAACTCAGTTTTTGAGGTGCTTTCAGATGGCAAAAGGTTTGCAAGCCTGTTGACTCATTTCTCCTCTTCCAAATCAAATGTTTGAGGTGTTTCAAGTGTCCTTCTCATGTCGTTATAGGCATGACATAGGCATCATGGAAGTATTCTTCCCTGACACTTGCGACACTTGTGAATTTGTGAGCAAAATGCGACACTTGAGACCTTTGTAATGACGACACTTGCAACACTATCAAAGTGAGTAATTTTGATGTGTAACACTCACGGGAAGACGCTTTGCGGAGTAAGAGAACCCATGCTTAATTATGGAATAATGATATGAAGGATAGTGAATTTTTCAGGGAAACTATCCTATATGGATATTGCTTGTCATGCCATTTTCGTTGGTGTGTGGAATGTCACATAACTCCTCACGGTTAGAGAGTTATGACCATGTGAAGTTGGAGAACCCAGGTTTGGGTAATGGACCCAAGTTTGTTTGATGGATAAAGGTATGATTTTTTCTATATTTAAAGGTAATACTATTCTATATCAATAGTACATGTCATTCCATTTCTGGTGGTATGTGGAACGTCACATAACTCCTCACGGTTTGAGAGTTATGACCTTACGAAGTTGGAGGACCCTCTTATGTCATATAGAAGCCCCAAAAGCTCAAAGTAGTCAAAGTGGTTTAAGAGATTTTAGAAGGTAAATAAAAAAGTGAAGTGATTAGTGTATTATAATTCAAAGTGAATAAAAAACAAATTATTTTAATAATAAATTTAATGGAGAAATTAGAAGTGGGTTAACCCTAAAATAAGGAAAGTGGGCAAAGTGACCTAGAATATGTTTTTAAGGAAGCTACTTGGAGAGTATAATTAAGAGGAAAGACTCTCTGATTTTAATCATACTTGAGTATATTGAATATATATAGGTGTCTAAGGTAACAAAGGGTATCTAAGCCAAATTTCTTAGGGAAGGTGAAGAAAAGAAGATTGAAATGCAAGGAAGGATAAATTCTTTTGATGGTGCTTTGTAAGGTATGTTATTTACAGGTCATCTCACCATTTTCGCTATAAAAAAATTTCTATAATGATTCAGACCATGAAATTTCTCTTCCATTGAGACAACATATCCAAGTATCTATGATAAAACATTCATCTTGTGGTTCGTTGTATTTTTGGAGTTACACTCCGTGGAAAATAGGGTTTGTGGCTAGTCTTGAAACTCATCTAAAACAAGTGTTTCTGGTAAAAACATCATAAATTCTTCATAAAAGATTCAAATTCAATGATACCAAATGTGTTGGTTAGAGTAAAGTCTGAAATATGTTGTGTAATATTTTCATATCAATTCAACAAATATTTTGGACGGGGCACACTCTACAAGGTCGCTCTCTAGAATAAGCCAGAATTCAACAAGGTATGTCATTTTTGCTATGACTCCTTTTATGAGAGGTTCCAAGTAGTGAAACTTGGAGGAATTTCATAAAACACACTGAAGAACATTGTGTATAAGTTTCAGATAGTTATACATTACATGTACAAAGTTATGATTACTTCAAATTAGGGTTGTTGACTAATCCAAAACTAGGCATGTGAGACTAAACAAAAGTTTTATGAAAATGTTATTTTATTGTTGTTAAAGTGAAGGAAGGTTTGTAGGAATGTGATCATATACACCAAGTCTATTACAGAGCTACAAATCATATTTGGATGATGAAGTTGATGAGGGATTTTGGTTGAGGTACATGTTGAGTACATGGTTGAGACAAGTAGTTGATGAGTTGGCACATACATGAGGTGTATAGTTGAAGATGTTGGTACATATTGATGAGTCATAGTTGATGAGTAGTTGACACATGATTGATACATACTTGGTACATAGTTGGATGCACTTGTTTATGGTACATGTTGATTACAGGTTGGTGCATTGTTGATGCACTTGTTTATGGTACAGGTTGATTACAGATTGACGTATAGGTTGATTCATGGTTGATGCATGGATCAGGTTTATTGGTACATGTTTTCAGTGGTATATTTCACAGTGATAGTGTGACAGTGGTTCCATCATTCTACTTCTACTTCAGGGTGGTTGGACGGGGAAAGGACAAGTGGTTGTAGCCCAAGAGCATAGGGGGTTGTAGCCTCCTTCTGGTTGTAGCCAGAGAATTGGGGAGTTGGAGCTTCCTTCAGGTTGTAGCCTGAGAAACTAGGGGGTTGGAGCCTCCTTCCAGTTGCAGCTGGAAAACAAAGGAAGTTGGTGCTTCCAATGAATGTGATTCTTCAAGACATATAAGATAAAGCATTCTGTGGTTTTCTCCCGATTTGGGTTTCCACGTAAAAAACTGGTGTATTGTGTATGTGTGTGATTGTTCATTTCTTGTTGCTCATTATTGGATAATAATTATACATTGATATAACACTTGGATTATTTGGAGAAAAATGATTATAATTACACTATTACTGATTCACCCCCGCTCTCAGTAATCCAACAATTGGTATCAGAGAAGGTTCCTTCGAAAATCAGTTTAACCACTAAAAGGTAGATCATAGAGAGTACCAACTCATATAAAAATGGAATACCACAGTTTGATAGACAAAAGTATGTCTTTTGGAGCATAAGGATGAAGACATATATATAGGCACAGGGATTTGAAATTTGGCAATCAATTGTAGATGGATACACAGTACCTGCAGTTTCACCAACAAATGACAAAGCAGTGAAAATTGGTCAGAATAATTCCAAAGCCACAAATGCACTCTTGAATGGTCTCAGTGAAATAGTATTAACTAAAGTTTCACATTGTAAATCCACCAAAGAGATTTGGGACAAGCTTCGAAATATTTATGAAGGAGATACAAAAGTCAAAGAAACAAAACTTCAAACTTACAGAGGTCAATTCGAACAACTAAAAATGAAGGAAGATGAAAATATTGCATCCTACTTCTTAAGAGTTGATGAAATAGTGAATGCAATCATAGGATTGGGAGAAGAAATCGAAGAATCTGTAATTGTTCAAAAGATATTAAGATCTCTTCCTATGAGATTCAACCCTAAGATATCATCACTAGAAGAAAGAACGGATCTAAACTCAATATGCATGGATGAACTGCATGGAATCTTCACATCATATGAAATGAGAACTGAACAAGAAAATCCAGATGTAAAAAAAGCAGCCTTCAAAGCATCAAGAAGAATATAGCAGCAACAGTGATGTCTCAAAATATGATGAAGAAGTGGCCAACTTCGTCAAAAGACTGAACAAGGGAACCAACGATAAGTATCGAGGTAAGCTTCCTTTAATTTGCTTTAATTGTGATGGTATTGGTCATTTTTCTAACAAATGTCCTCATAAGAAAAAGAGAAATGATGAAGGTTTGTAACATCCCGCTCTGGCGCACTGACAAAACTTATTCTTTGAGGACACTTTCTTGCAAGTGATCTGGATTTTTATGATGATGAACCACTTAACCTTGATGATGATGCGTCATGATCGATGACAGGATGTTTTACTTTTGCGGTATACAGGTGCTATTGACTCAGTTTCATTGAGTGTGTAGGGTTTCGGACCTTGAGGATGCAGAGGCATCGGTGGAACTCCCTTGGACTCCGGATTGAGTCAGGGAGTGGGATATTTGAGTTGTTTCATTCACGGTGATATTGTTTTGTTTTGATGAGATGTTATTGATGTTATGATATGTTGTTGACATGATCTAACATGGTGGTTGATGATGCAGGCTGACGATAGCTTGCCGACAAGACTCACATATGGAGTAAAGGGGCCACACACGAGTTCCAAAGAGATTGAGGGAGAGGGGTGGACAGCAGCCCTGCCACAACCTACTAGCACTCCCACCGTGGCTCGAACTGTAGGTTAACAATTACCTAGTTCGAGAGGATCCACGATGTCGTGAGGGCAGACTGCGATAGTTGCTCATGATGATTCTAAGGGGCACGCAATAAGGCGGGGGCCTTATTCCTTAGAGCCCTTAGTCTCCCACAAGTTCACCTGGCGGATTGTTGACTCCAGGGGTTATAGAGTCTACCAATCCATCAAGTTAGCGAGTGGCACCCTTGGAGCACATGGTGCATCCTGAAGGGCACGTCGCACAAAGAAATACCAGTCAGCAAGTGGCACCCTTGGAGCATGTGGTGCATCCTGAAGGGCACGTCGCGCAACGGAAGCAGACGAGGCAAGTGGCACCCTTGGAGCACGTAGTGTGTCCTGAAGGGCACGTCGCATGGATGATGATGATGAGACAACCTAGATGACCCTAAGACCTTAACTACTGATAAAATTCTTAACACGACTCCCCTAATTAAATGGTCACCCTGTTCAAATCAAGAACCTAAATTAAAAACATCTCTAAGTTAAATTTGACAAGCCCTAAGAAAATATTCTACAATAATAAACCTAGGGCGTAAACTAAAACCCTCCTAGGTGTTAATTAAAGTCTTCTTAAAATTAAAGGGGGTAAATAAATGAGGGAAGTAAATTAAGTGAATACCCATGGCTTTTAAATGATAAAGAAGAAATAAAATTTATTAAAGTGTGAGAGTATAAAAGCTAGGAATTTAAAAATATATTGAAAAGATAAAAAACCGCATTTATCTCTTGGGTTCAAAAATAAAAATAACAAGATAGAACTAAATAAGGAGTAAATTAAGGAGTAAATTAAGGAGTAAATTAGGAGTAAATTAAGGAGTAATTTAAGGAGTAAATTAAGGAGTAATTTAGGAGTAAATTAAGGAGCGATTTTTGGGGGAGTGAGGGAATTGAATCTTTTAATAATTAAAAAGAAATAAATTTTGGAGAACCATAAGAATGAGTGACACTTGGACGGCAGAGAATGGTTTTGAGGTATTCATAAAAATTAATTAATTAATGATTTAGGAATTTAGGTCAGTCTCAAAATTCTATAAAAGGAGGGGAAAGGAAAGAAGAAAGGGGGAACGGTTAGCGTAACGTTACGCTACCGAATTGTGGCTTGACGGGTTTCTTGAGAGGAGTTGGGTATATCTCAGCTGTGTTGGAGTGGTAGCTCAGCCGTGGAGTCGAGCTGAGACGCTAGTCTATCTCTGGTTCTTTTGTGGCCCCTTTGCGGCTCGGGGGGGCTAAGGGGGAAGCAGAGTACCCATAGCGTTTGGCTGGGAGGTACCGGTGATCTTTCTTTGGTCGGCAAGCATAATCGGCATGGAGAGAGAGACGCGGCACGGAGCACGGGACGCGACACGGAGTGCGAGACGCAGCACAGAGCGTGGGACGTCTTCCAACGTGGGCGTAAGGCAACGGTATGATTTTGATTGGTGAAGTAAGAAGCATTTGATATTCAGAAAATTTCTGTTAATGTTGATGATATTGTGAGATTGTTCTGGCATTTTATATTCGGCAGATTTATTGTTATTGATGATGATATCGTGAGATTGTTCTGGCTTTTTTATGTTCGGCAAATTCGTTCGGCAATGTCATAGTAAGATTGGTTCGGCAATTGCCTTTATATCACTGTACTGGAAAAGATTTATTTGTGCGCGTCTTCTGTTGTGGGATTTTTCGCGTTTGCCACTGTTTATAGGGCGCCTTGCATGCTGTACTATTGGCGTTTTTTTTTTACTATCTTGGCATCTGTTATAATGGGCATTGCCACTGTTAGGGGGTGTGTTTGTTTACTGTTATGATTGGGCGTGGTACAGTAGCGTTGGGTTGTCGTAAATGGGTTGCTGTAATGCCCATTCTCATTTGAAATTAAATCGCTATCGTCGGTTCAATTGTTGCATGTACTCGTAATTCTATACATAGTGAGCCTTGGTTTTAATGGCGTTCTCCCCTCTGCGATCTGTTGTTGTTGGGTGTCTCCACTTCTGTTGATATGTTAAGCGTTGTGCACGATTTACCGTTTGTAAGGGTGTTTTTTTTTACATAGAGAGTGTTTTCTTAGCGTGGGCTTAGATTTTGGGGGCATTCAGTGTATGCATCGGGCATTTATTCATTGACAGTGGGCAATCCGTATTGAGCAAATTTGTTTTTTTTCAGTGGGCAGTTTTTGGAGGGGGCGTTCCATACAGTGCGTTTTCGTTTGTTTTTGGGCAATGGAATGGGAATTACAAGCTTAATAATCTGCGTTTTCTTTCTAAGATTTTGGGCATTTTTTTTGTGTTTGGCAATCCGCGTCTCACTGGATTCTAAATGGGGCTTTTTTTATCTGCGTTTTCAATGGTTCATGTTCAGCGTCTTGCTGCATGTCTTGGGCGTTATTTTTGGCATTTTTGCGATACTGTTGAAAAGGTAGTTGCCCAGCTATTCGCTGGTCTTCTCCTCATAGCTTCCAGGCATCAGTTTAGTCATGCGTTGTAAATAATAGTTTAATCGCACAGTAAGACTGATAGTTTAAATGATAGTTAAATTGCACAGTTAAAATTGGTAGTTAAAATGATAGTTAAACGATATATCATAATTTCCAGGTTGTAAATGATAGTTTAAATGGTATAGTTTAACTGATAGTTTAAAGGATAGTTTAAATAATATATCAGATTTCCAGGTTTTTATATACGATAGTTTTAAATGACAGTTAATTTATATATATATCCAAGGTCGAATATCACTGCGCGCATACTGGTATTGCATTGTATGATCAGGGATTATCATTGTGCTCTCAGCCTCGAGACGTTGTGATTGAGTCTGGTTTCTCCGGCCGTGGACTTCGTTCCATTCATAGGATTCCTGACTATTCAACTATGGCCATGAGACTGTTAGTCTTCTCCTGCATTTGGCTTTGTCGATATCGGACAGATTGCACCATCCATCTCTGCCTAGAAGCTTCAAGCTCATCAACCTACAGACCTGTCATGTTAATTGGCGTTGCTATTTACAGCCATGACCGGATACAGTGCTAGGGTAAACGATTATATACCTTATATATAATGGAGTAATTTCACTTGGAAGAAAAAAGGGGTATTGCATTGTTTAAGCGATTGTTGACGACCAACATAAGTTCAGGTTAAGGCCAGCTGGACAGAGTCACTAATAAATACATAACTAACGAATACAAAACTACAAGTAACCCATTAAACTATTGAATACAAACTCCACATTAAAAGGACGCAAATCCACGTGTTGCGAGTTTCATAATTTTAATCATTTTAAAACAATTAGTTCTGCATTTACACTGTAACTTGGACACCAAAAACGTCAAAATTCAACGAGAATGGTTTGATTAAAATGGTCATATCTATAGAGGAATTATTCTTAGCAGGATATGAAAAAGAGATTTGGTATTCCACCGATGCATGATGATACAGACGGAAATTAAATGGTCATATCTATAGAGGAATATTCTTAGCAGGATATAGAAAATGAGTTTTGATATTTCACCGACCCATTATACAGATGGAAGGCATACAGCTGGAAATTTAATGTCCGAGAGTCTATATATTCGATCGCATATAATTCTGCATCTAGGTCAAACATAGGCATAACATAAATCAAGCCCGGCTCTCATACCCCTGGTGCCTCCAGTAGCACCCTCGGGCGCAGCATCGGCACCCTCTCCAAGAAGAAGGCCACCAGGATGGAGCCAAATGCGAACTCCCCCCTGCCTGTGGACCGAAAACGGTCCAGCTGCGCAATCATATGTGCATTTAGGGTCAAACCCTAGGCAAACCGCTCGCGGCCCACCACTACCCTCTCCATCAAACTCAAATCCCCACCACTGATCCGGTGAGGCGCTCGGGACCCATACACCCGTACTATCATCGCTTCTATGCAGCGATGAAGCAGAGCATCGATCCCACTGATCCTCACTGATGACCCGGTCATGTAATCCTCGCCCGAGCAGTATTGCTCGGTGACAGTATGCAGCTGAGTATCCCTCGACAGCACAGGCACCGCCGGCAATGGTGTCCCCCGGAAGGGGAGCCCCGTCAGAAAATATACGTCCTCCACCACAATGAAGGCGATCTGCTCTCCTCGCACGAGGAAGCAGTGTCGATCAGGACTCCACATATCGATCAGAAACTGGAGCAAATACTCCTGCGCCTGTAACAATGGGCAATCAAAGAACTTTAGCAACCCACTGGTTGCTAAAGCCGCCCAAACTGCCACTCGAACTATCGGCGGTGCATTGGTCACCGCCTCTCGTAGCGGTGCCCAGTCTCGCTCACGCCATCGAACGTCCATGATCACTGCTCCCTACCTGCACACAACCCAAAGTCCTATATTAGCTTAGGCAATCATCCAATACATCAAAAAAGATAATTTTTTCACCCTGAAACCCAGCCTCAAAGGCGCAGTATTACCACCCACAGGCGCACACACATGCACACCTGTTCACTCTACAGACGCACATGTATGCGCGCCTGTTCACGATACAGGCGCACTCGGGAGCGCGCCTGTACAACCCATAGGCGCGCTCGGGAGCAAGCCTGTTCACCCCATAGGCGCGCATGCCTGTGCGCCTGTTCACCCCACAAGCGTGCACTCATGCGCGCCTGTCTACCCTACAGGCACGCACTTAAGGCGCGCCTTACTTTCCTTCTAGCGCGCACACATGCGCACGTATTCAGGGTGGAGGCGCGCACTCATGCACGCCTTCCACTGAGTCGCCCGTGCATGTGGGCCCACCCTCTACCCCAAAACCCCCTAAAACTCCCGTACGACCCCCCGTACCTACCCTGCCCAAAAATTGGAAACCTATAGCTATGCAGGATGTTCAGACCACTAACCTGAATCTCGTACGCCGGGAAACGGATGCCTCGTACTCTCGGAATCACTCAATCTCCTCTGGATCTGCTCTGAAACTCACTATAGCAGCAGGTACAAACGCCTTTATTCCCAGTCTTTACTTTTGTCGTCACCGTTGGCGACCCGCTTTCCTTTTTTGGCCACACGCAACCCATGTCACCCTTGGTTGGAGCATTACTTCTCATTTTCCCCCGCCGACATCATCTATGTTTTCAAAGTACTACCCAGGTCACTTACCTTTATCCTCTGAATTTGTTCACCTTGTCTAGCCTCTGGCACAACTTATCCCTGATCTTATCGTCCCCCTGACACTTGATCTTGTCACACGGTTGCGTCCATTCCTTCTATCATATACCCTCCAACCAAGGGCAGTCTTGAGTCTACCCATTTCTTGACTTCGTCTATGTACCTCTGCCACTTCTTCACCAACAGTAGAGTCCACGAAGCCCCTTGCTTCTGGGTGTCGCGTCCTCCTTTTGTCGATATCAACACACTTTTCCAAAAGGGCGACAGTATCTTGATTCTCATTTCCCATTCAATGAGAGATCTCGGATGGCACAGGGGGAAACACCATTGCTCCCTGATGTCGTTGACCCCCATAACATTCGATGCCAACACTTTCTCATGTTGCGGTGGGTCTTACTTTGCGACTATTGCAGTTTTTATTATCCATTTCCGAAGACCTATGAAATTGGTCCGGCCATCACTGCCCACATCACCGTCGTTGTTTACCTCCGCGACCATTACCGCTGGTTCAGAGTATGTTCCTTTGCAGAATTGTCTTCTGCCTTTATCATTTCCGCACCCGAGGGTGCTGCAGTTGTCTACACCAACACTTCAGACGTTTTTTCAGAGTTACATCATATGAGCATGGGGCATGCCCGCCTCGTTTGTACACACTTTTATATTTTTACACACCTTGTGGCAGGTCGGGATCTACAGGTCCCTTTCTTCTCCAACGGATTGCTCTACATGGTCCCATTCTTGCTCTCCCTTACAACACCATTCTTCGTAAAAGAAACATTGCTGAATTTCGGCTATACGTTTTGCTCCTAACCTCATCCATCAGGGGGCATCTGTTATCACTGAAATTTCGTCCGCACGTGGCGACAAGAACTCCCCATCGTCAAAACAAAAAAGAAGTCATTCATGGCACAAGGTTAATTCCACAGCACAGCAAAAAGGTCAAAACTATACAAAATGACCAAAAAATTGCAAGGCGCTTTACATCCTCTGGGCGCGCGTGCGTATGCGCACAACAGCTTCGTACAAGGCACGCATATGTGCACAAGGCATGGATGTTTGGCGAAATACCCGCGCGCCTACTAAACGGCGCATTTATTGAAACTGGTCGGCTTCCCAACCACTAATGGATCGGCTCCCAAGTTGATTTGACACCAAATCCGAGCTCAATCCTCATGGTGGGCTGGTCAAAGACCTAATTGTGCCCTAAAGAGCCTCTTTTCACATTCAAAAGAGGCCACATAATAACCCAATGTTTGGCTATAAAAATCCATGAA